>JAEQBH010004812.1:0-127679 GCA_016808115.1 Tetrastigma voinierianum | reverse complement strand
TCTTGGAAATTCATCTCTTTTTCATTGATTGAAAGTTGGTCATTACAATCATAATAAAAATCAGAGTTGTTGACATATACATCTTCTACTGAATTGATATCATCCCTTTCTATATCTAAATTCTTCAAACTTCTGAGTAAATTGAAGTCGGTTGTCTCTTCTCTGACTACGGCGTGAGATTCCCATACGCATATCGATTAAAGATGCTCCCAGTTGCTAAGGAATAGCCTTCCCGACAATGGGACTTGTGAATCTTCCTCCATATCAGGTATAGTGAAGTCGACTGGAAAAATAAATTTTCCCCACCTTGACGGCACATCTTCTATGATTCCTTCGGGTTTTGCAAGGGTTCTATACGCCATTTGGAGATTTGAAGCAGTAGTGGGAGTAATCTCCCTGACTTAACTTCTTGGCAACAGAATAAGGCATTAAATTTATACTGGCACCTGGAGTCACGAGAGGAAGCTTTACGGAACTCAGGCTCTCAGTAGATGGGGAATGATAAAGCTCCACTAGATCCTTCATCTTTTCTGGTAAGCCTCTCTTGATCACAGCGCTGCAAGTTGCAGTCAAATTCACAATTCCTTCTTCAGCAATCTTCCTCTTTTTACTCAGTATGTCTTTCAAAAATTTTGCATAAAGTGGCATCTGAGTAATCCCATGTGAAGACATCTTGAATCTCCCGACTTACGAAGGTCTTAAGAACCTTACCAGTTGTTCCTCTATCTTTGATTTCTGCAGCCTCTGTGGAAATGGGACTGCAGGCTGTTTGTTCTGGTTCTTCTTCTTGCTTCCTTCTTCTCCTGACATCTATTCCTTCTTTCTTTTCCCTTCCAGTGTTTCAGCAATTTCTGGGCCTTCTTCTCCCTGGTTGCTTTCATCTTTTTCTGTCTTCTTCTCCAAGTCTTTCCCACTTCTGAGCTGCACAGCCATACAGTCTTTTGGATTCTTCTTCGTGTCACTGGGAAAGGCATCTTTCATCTGATTTTGCAGGTTTAGGGCCAGTTGCCCTATCTGTGTCTCCAGGTTCTTGAGAGAAGCATTAGTGGTCTTCTGAAAAATTTGAGAATTGGCATTTGAGGCTTCCAATTCTGCAAACTTTTGTTCATGGAGGTTTAATAGCTTCTTGTTGTCCCTCATGAATTGCAGCAATTGATCTTCAAATGGTGGGCTCTCTCTGATTTGATATTCACTACGCGCTCCTCCTCCTTCTTTCTTCGCTGTTGGAACCTTGGTGGTTGTTGATATCCTTGTTGAGGATGTTGTTGTGCCTTTGACCTTGTGAGGCCTCCACCACTGAAAAATTTTCATGGTTCCTCGATCTTTGGATGATAGTATGCTGGCAGGTTATGATTTGGTTTGAAGTGATAACTTCTTGGCTCTCCCCCAAGTACTTAACCTCCTGGCATCGCCAAAGCAGGTTCTTCGGTGGTGCCCCAGGCACCTCTGTCATTCCTTCTCAAGCACTCTGTTCATGAGCTTGATGTGCATCTTCCCTCTTGCTTGTCCATTCTATGCATGATAGCATCTAGCTTTGCTTCCATGGCTGTCATCTTGCCAGCTCCACGACTCTCTCCTGCGCCTATTACTCTTGAAAGCTCGTGGAGCTTTCATATTGCATTGCTTGAGTCTCGATCGGAATCTCTCTTGCCTCTTAAGCAACTTCACGTTTGAGTATACAACATGAAGCATCAATAATTCCCTTAGATGTATCATTCAAGGCATGATACACTATGTCATCTGGGTCTTCAAGTATCCCATGCATTGGACACCTCTTCGACAACCTTTAAATCTTTCTGACTACGTGAGGCTTTCATCTTACTATTTGATTCTGATTATCTCCCTCCTTCTCTCGGAGGTGAGTGAAGGTGGAAGAATCTACCAGAAGTAAGCTACAAGCTCCTCCCAAGTAGCAAATTGTATGGTAGGGTCATACCATGTGGCTCTTGTATCTCTCGAGAGAAAATGGGAATAAATGCAGTTTGTGATATACGAGATCACCCATTCAACTTCCAGCGTGTTGGCCATTAAAAACAGCTTCGGATGCTCATTTGGGTCTTAAACAGGATGACCAGTGCTTGACCATTGTAATCTGATAATTTGACACAGTTCTAAAGTATTAGCATCAAGCGGTGTCGATTGCAGTATTTCGTCTGAATAATTGGTCTCGAGGAAGTCCTCCATTGTATCGATGATTGGAGGCCTTAGTTTGGCATTGTCCTTGATGCGGTCTTACGCCTTTCATGTGCCATGGCTGAGTTTTCTGACCTTTTCACCTTTCTCAAGCTTCTGAGTGTTCTTTTTCTGATTCGTGTCTGTTTGGAATCGGGTCAGTGTTACATTTCCTATACATTAAAAGTTTTCACGAAATCATTACTTACATTAATAGGATTAGTCAGACTGACAAATATTTTAATGCTGGCTTGTTAAAGTTAATTAGCCTAAAGTAACTATTTCGCCGAAAAACTATTTTTGTTCTTTTTCTTTTAAATGTCCAAATTAGCATTTCCTTCCTTCATAAGAATATTGATCTACTAAATTCTTTCGATCCCCGACAACAGCGCCATAAAACTTGTTGACTGGACCATATGATGTATACAAATTTATGGCATTATCACCAAAGGACTATTATCTAATCCCCGGAAGAACGACGCCATCAAACTTATTTGACTACATCCTCAATTATTTAGCTGGATCAAACGCCCATTCAAATTTATGTGACTTCTTTACCCCCGAGATTATTATCTAGTCCTCGATTAAATAAACCATAAAACTTAGTGTGGGTTTCTTTATCTATAGTGTTGGTCAAATTTTTTCAATAAGAGTAAACCATTTCTTTGTGAGAACTTGATCAATTATCTGCCAAGTGCCTGAATCAGGAAGTAGTAAATTGGATTTAAGTCCGGATATCGATCCCACGGAGATCTGAGAATTTTTAGGTCAAAAGCACCCGACTACTTAAGCTCCATACTATTTGGACGATAATACGATAATGGGATTTTGCTTTGAAAGCTTGAAAATAATGATGTAAAAGAAAAATGAATGAATAACAAATGAATTGAATATTGAAATACTAAAATAACAAATTTAGATTTACTTGATTATCTCTAAAGAAAACATTGAATAATCATTTATTGTGAAGAATCAATTTCTGATGCAGTGCTACGTAACTTTTTGCTTTCTGAACTCTGATTTTAAAACTAGTCCAAGGAAAAAGATAGTGTATTTGGATCTCTCAAACCACATAGTTCATCATTTCACCTTAAGCTATTTCTCGAGCGGTGAGATAACTACTTTTAAAACTATTAGCGCTGTCTGAATTTTTCTTTCTCAATACTTCATACACTGAAACATGATTTGCAAACTTAGAGCTCCTTTCAATATAGTCATTACGAGAGGTTTGCACTATCTTTGGTTCCCTCATCCTCAAAATTAGAGCAAACACTCTTTCCTTGATTAGATCCTTGTAACAACGGATCGAATTCCTTGTCGAATTGAGGTGAACTCTACGTGATGTAGAATTCTGTAACTCACTCAAACTCATTCCTCGGTTACAAGTGAAAGAGGATGTATTGATTTAAATATCTGAGCACATTAGATCGACAATATCGAGGTTCAAATACCTTCCCCCAATTGTTCCTTACTCTCAGGAATGCCCTTCTCTATGTCACTTAAGAGGTATCACACGGAAATCGGTAACTCAACCTTGTTATGGAGTCTGAGAGGCCCGACATTGGGGATCAATTTCAATAAACAACAAAACCCCGGCAAGTCGATTTAATATGCGAGTTCGACCATAATGAATAAAAAGCTACTTGAAAAGATAATTTCTTATAATAACGTCAATTCAATGGAAAGATTTGGGTTTCTAAATTCTTGATTATACCATACATTGGCTTCTTGATCAAAAACCACTTTAAATCGAGCCAGGTGTTCTAAATCCAAAATTTGTCTCGAATTCAAGCAATCAGGCAGTAATTTTTAAGAAATATAAATACGCATTCGGCTAAATCCTTTACGGCTAACGTTTCAAATCCAAATTAGAGCAGAAATACAAACTAATCTAGAAAATCTAAAATCAAATGGAAAGAAGCAGAAAACAAAGAAAGAAAGAAAATAAAATACGGGGCCTTGACAGCAACCGGATCTCTCTTTGAGAGTCGCCCGAGAGTTGCGTTTCTTTTGGTAGCGACTTAGTGTATTTTATAGGGTTACGAAGTTGGGCCACTAATTTAGTCGCATTTCTTTTGGACTTGTTGGGCGGCCCGGTAGAGGCGTCTTGTCGCGACATCAGAGCTCTTATCGCGACCTCTGTTCTTGTCCTTGATCCACTGTGCGAAGCTTTCTGGTTGCGACATGTCTTAGAAATGAAGAAATTGGTGTCGACGGCATTGATCTTGTCGCGTTCTTCTCATTGAAACTCACGTCGCGGCGACTTCGCGGCGTCAGCGACCTTGACTCCATGCAGTTGATGTCGCGACAATCTGGTGTTGTCGCGACTTCCATTGAGTACAACTGTTGTCGCGACAACCTGATGTTGTCGTGACCTCACGTCTTCGTAATTAATGTCGCGACAACCAGGTGTTGTCGCGACCTTATCTTCTGTGAAATTGTTGTCGCGACAACCTTCTCTATACTAGCCCGATGTCATGGCCCCGCCTGTTGTAGTGTTGATGTCATGTACATCGAGATGTATGACGACAGTATTTTCTTCTTGGCTCTCACAGTTTGTTTAACCAGTTTCTTTCCTCCGACTCCATATTTCGTTTTCAATTAAGATTCATTTCTTATTTGGAGTTCCAACGATATAACTTTGAATCGCATTTTTGATTGTTATTGAAGCTTAAGCGACATTTCGTCCTTTCTTCCTTATGAGTCGTTCTTCAACTGTGCACCCTTGCACCCATTATATCGGATTCGCTCACGCTACATTACGCTCCTTTCTTGCAATTTCTGTTTTCTTTTGAATTTCCTGCTGCATAGAAATTTGGTGAAGTTTATTCCAGATTCCTGCATATAATCAGTTTTTATGTAAGGTAATCTGGAAAAATGGGTGAAAATAGATGACTTTTAAATATGTCTGCTCCTTGATCTTTTGCTTCTTGATTTGCATCCACATTGTTTATGAGTTTGAGAAGTTGAGAATCGCGATCATGCGATTGTTGTAGAATGATTCATAAGCAGCTTTAACTCTTGGAGTAGATGTGATCTCTTCATCCATTTCCTTTTAAATTTCTCCTCTTCTTCACTCAGGGATCTTTTTATGCTCCTCTTTCTTCTCATCTCTTCTTCCCATTGTTGATCTCTTCTTTTTCATCTCGACTATTGTACTTCTTCTCTTACGGTCATCTCTTCTTTGATGTTGATCCACTTCTCTTCAATTCTTTTTCCATGACCCTCTTCTCTGAACTTTTTGGAGGGGTTCCATTTCTCTTCTCTTTCTTCCATGCTCTTCTGAATTAGTAGAGCATTTCCATTATTTGATTACTACCTTGGGCTCCCCTTGAGCTTTCTCCAGGTTCTCTGAAACTACTGTTCCTTATTGGGGGAGAGCTGGCCAGTGGAGTTGAAATCTATGGGGCTTCTATCTTCTTGCTCTACATCTGCAGAAACATAAAAGTATCCCCTTCTTGATGTGCTTCTAGATTTTCTTCTCCACCATCTACCACAGAGAAAAGTGTCTTCTTCTGTGTTGCATTTTCATTTCCACATCTTTTGAATCTGTTTCTCACTCATGACCCCACTTTTTCTTTTGATTCTTTATTTTGCTTACTTGATCTCGGGTGGTGGTGACATTTTAGGGCGTCTTCTTCTTCTTCCATGTTCATTCACACGGCCCTGTCGTAACCTTGTGATGGTTCTTTGGGTGAGGATCAAACCTTGTTTATTACCTTCATGATACCTCATTATAGAATTTTCAATAGCTGATCGACATCAATGCCATATCCCTTTGACATGGCATAGAGGAAGGATTGCTTCTTGTTCTCTCTTCTTTTGTGCGAGACGTGCTTGGTAGGAGACAAAATATATGATGAAAATAGAACCACACCTTTGCCTCTGATTAGGTGCCACGGTAGGGTGATGCGGAATCAACAAAATTTATATTCCTAAAGTTCACCGCTCCCTCTTCAGTAGTCAAGCTCTTATGATGGCGGTCTAAATTGAACACGGGGATGGGTTTTCATCCCACGGATGATTTGCATCAGTGTTTGAAAATTGGTGAGCCTTTAGTTTGGATTTTCGGTTTTGTTAAAAGCAGGGGAGAGTTAGTTCAGCGGTTAAGCGTAATGGCTTAAATGAAAAGTGCAAATCTTAACCTTGAAGGCTTGGGTCACTGGCTTGATAACATGGGGTATAACGGTGTCCTCGGGTTATTTCCTAGCATTAGGGCAGTGACATATAATCAAAGCCAAAGCGGATCTTTGTTTAGCTATAAAACCCTAACTAAAGCCACTCCTATTTGAGTAAAGCCCCAGTACCCCTAAGCATTCAAAGTCCCGTTCCGGTTTTAAACCACTGGCATTTAACCTCGTTCCATGGCTCGTAAACAATGACATCTAAGAATGTCGGTCATCTACCATTAAGAATGCTGCCCCCGAACCTAAAGCATGGAAGGAAGTATTGACTAAAGGAAGACATTAAATGGCATTAAAACCTAGTTTGGAAAATTTGGGAACCATAAATTCAGTACACCATGACTCAATCGAAGCATGAGGACAACACGCGTGGCCCCAAAACCAAGCTAGCAACCTCATCTTCAGGCTAAACTTCACATGCCTTCATTCTTCCCACCACACCCCTTTCACACCTTTGAGGCTTGGCAAACATCCCTTAGTTCATCATCCTCCAAGAAGTGTGTTTAGCAGTGAAAATGAGAGAAAGAGGAGAAGAGCAAATGAAACCCTAAAATGAAAGCTGCGGGAAAAACTTTTATAAAATGAAAAGTTGCTTAGGATTTACAAAGTTGTGAGGGCTTATATAGTCAACCCCAAAGTGTGAAAATACAAAAATACTTACAAATATGAATTACACCAAGGGACAAAATGGCGAATTGTTTGCCCAGTGCATCAAAAACGTGGTCGTTTGGCATCGAATTCGAACACGGGTGGGGATTTGGCTATGCAGAAATTTCGCTAGCATAGCGAAAGATTTAAGCTGTCTTCTTGATTTATTGTGTGAGTGGCCCAACTGTGATTGCAGAGATAGCGGTGATTTAAGGCTGAGACATGGGTGTCAATTTGGCTACCTAGTAGAAATTTGGCTAGCTGTGAGGAATTTGTGTGAATAGCGAAATTGGGTATTTTAAGCTAGGAGTGATGAATTTGCTTCATCGCCGAAAATTTTCACATGGCGGTACCGCTAGGATTGTAATTTTAAGCTATGATTGCGAGAAATTTTTGGCGTCGACGAATTTTTACTTGCTCTACTTAATCTACGGCACGCCACATTTTCTTCTTGCACGATCCTCCTTGACGCTGTACTCAACTTCACATCCACTTCACATTTCACTATGCGATGATGGTTGGCTCCCGCAGTGAATCCCTCGGCATTCGACAAAATATCTTGACATCAAACTTGAACTAATTGGCTGAGCCACGCAAAGCCTGTGAAATTGCAAAAACAAACTCGGAATGGGATTAGTGAAACTAAGTGGACTGCACATCAAATTGGGTTAATTGATATGATTAGTGTAAAAAGCACTCAAAACCTATTGTGAATTAGGGCTGAAATAAGCGGCTTTTTTGGGCACTAATCACACCTCCAAACACTTTGCCCCAGTCCATAGCAATGCTAAAAATAATAATGTGATGCATGCTGTGCTTTACAAAATCATGTATGTGGTTCAAGCGTATGTGCCCGGGTAAGCTTTACCTCTAGCATGAATAATTTACACCACAATAGCGAAAACCGGAGTCATGAAGAACAAAGAAACCATATAAAAACAAGTTTTAGGGCAACATTGGTTCCAAGGAGAGTCAACCTGAATTTCCACCAAAATCTAATTGTTCCTAATATAACCAGCTTGAGCCAATAAAATGCAAAGTTAGTCCCTCCCCAAACCTAGCTAACGCCATGGCATATTGTTGACCAACCCTAAATAGAGGCTAGCTGACGGCTCTTATTTCTTCCTTGGTGATTGCTATGTAGGGTGCAATGCTAAAAACTTCGACTTCACCAAAGTCCGTTGTAGCGAGGTCACCGATGACTCCCAGCGGTGGAGTTTAGGGCATCGAAGCGAAAGGATCCGCGACCCGCAAACTCTGGGGCTTCTACCTGGACGCCAGACCAGCGAGAATTAAGCACCTACAACACGCTAAACTTCACCCATCCACCCATGTAGCGAACACAAAGTCGATGACTCCCAGCCAATTAAGGTTTAGGGCATCGGGCTTTAAAGGCTTTTCGCCGTATACCCCTCGAGGCAGGTGTTCGGGTTTTCAAGGCCAGCGTCACGGCATATTTTTCTTTTCTTCTTTTCTTTTTCTTTTTGCTTTCTTTTCCTTTTTTGGAAGACTTCATTGGTCTTCATACACTTAAGGTAACAAAAACCTATTATGGGTAAATCCAACAAATTTAAGGCCAGCTTTGCAAGCGGAAAGAGGTATATAAGCTTCTCGACCTATTGGTACAACACGGAGTGCGGTGTGTGAATTAGCTAAAGGGAAAGTTCGAGGTTGAACATCTTTGAAATTTCAATTGACCAAAAACTAAATCATACTGGACTTGTTCTAACATTAAGGTAACATTCAGACCAATTTTCCAATTAAGAGTAGAAAGAATATACCACCGCAAAAAATGGAAATAATTGCAAAGTATAGTAAAATGTAAAATAGTGCTATAAAGCTTTTGATATAACCAAAATGGCTAATACATGCTTGATATGCTTAAACATAACAAAGTATCCTTTGCCTACTATTGGCTAATACATGAATCTATACAAAATGAGTAGAGTGGAGTTGATAAAGTGAAAAGCGTACAAAAACATGATAGAAGACACTCCTGACTTTCGACTTTTCCTCCCGGCCCAGTATGGGCATGTCATAGGAATTTAGGAAAGTTAGGGGAGCCGAGGAGTGTGTGACCACCTCAATCTTGCGATTGGTGAGGATCTGAGAATGGCTGGCGTTGTGGCCGACGCGTGCGGGGAGAATTTCTTGCCATTTGTTGTGGGCTGCTCATCTCGATGGGCGAAGACATCTGCGGAGGCCAGGGTGACTCATGATCTGGGAGCATGGTATGACAATGCTCTAAAGTGGTTTTCCCATTTCGAAGTTAATCTCAGGTCCATACGATGCACGTGGTGGCCAATGAACGGACAACATCCATAATACTTATTGTAACACCCCAAACATTTTTTTCATGGAATTTAAGTTTTAAGGTGTTTTAAGGTCCATCATGAATTTATAATTTTTAGGAATTATTTCTCAATTAAATGGAATTTTTAGGAAAATATACCCAATAAGGTCAGAATTACGAAACGATTGACCGAGAAATAAATTTTAAAATACCCAATGAATCAAATAAATTATGAATTTTTATTAAGAAAATTGAGTCCTAATATATGTTATAAAAATAAAATTAATGAAAATAAAAGAATAAAAATACATGAGCAGTGAACTACGGTAAGGAAAAGTCGGCAGATTTGTGACCAAAGAGGCGAGACATTTTTAAAAATTCCCGGGGCCTTAAAATTCAAGAAGTGCAGGAAATTAATTGAAATATTGAATTAATTTTAAAAATATTAGGCCTCAGAAAATCGAAGCGAAAACAAAAAGAAAAATTGAAGAACCCTAGGATCTTCATTCGGCGCCCGAGCTGGCAGGGAAGGAAGAAAATTTTGTTGCAGCCAATTCCCTTTGAATCAACCTGTGATTTTTCAAGGTGGGGAGACTTCTGAAGGTATATTAAAGCAATATGGTTTTAAGCGTGGTTTTTGCATGGTCTGTATTGGAGGAAAGGGGCTGAATTGATAAATGGTTGTTGTTTGGATGGTCAATTAGGGCTGTTGGAATGGGTGGTGTTCGAATGTGTATGTTAGGTTGCAATTGCATTTTGAATCTATAGAATGTGACCTAAAGAGGTATGCATTAGGTCTGGTATGTTTAAAATTTGGAGATAAAATGTATTTAGAATGAATTGAGGGTGGTAATTAGTGGAATTAAGGGTTGGATCGATTGAATGTGAATTTCTGTTTGAAGGTGGAGCTTGGACAAGAATCGCCCAGGAGGACCTAATGGACGAATTTTAGGCCCGATTTTATCATTGGAAAGATATGGATGTTAGTGAAATTTTTCCACTGGTTTCAGGTCTTTTCGACGTCGGTAGAGAAAGATATAGGCAAAATACTAACTGATACGTAATCTGCCAAAAAAAAAAAAAACGAGTTTAGTGATTAAACATTATATATAAGAAATTAGTTGTGAAATTGAATATTAAAATTATAATTTTGGGTATTTAGATGTTAAAAGGAAGAATGTTGATGGTAAGGAAAGTAAAAAGGGGATTTTAAAAAAAAATTATTTAAAAAGCTCAAGTTTTAGGCGATTAAATGAAACGAATTGAAAGCGGCCTAATTGAGTAGTGGATAACAAAGGTATGGCTCGTTATGATTTTGACGTTATGCTTTATATTTCTTTTCTTGCATGAATATTGGTATAGCAAACAAAGTTGGGGAAGGCTCACACGTTCAGGGTGAATAGCCTAGCTGAGCCTGGACTAATAGAGAGGTGAGTAAATTTATATCATCGTACTTGCACCTTCGAAATGTATAGCGGTGTTTCCATTGTTTGACTTGATTGTAGTAATTGACTATGATTAAGACCCTTATTCTTGAGCATTCATTGAATTGAATTTGTCATATGCCACAAGTCACGTGTCCTGATGAATATTCATGCGAGCACGGTCGTACTTCTATTGTATTTGGTGTTATCTCCACCGACTGCATCTCTTGCGAGTACGGTCGGCTATAACTTTATGTCGTTAAAGTCATAGATGGTATGAATCACGAGAAAAACCTAGCTGATGGGGAGGTCATCGAGGCTATGTGCACATGGTACCCTACGAGAGTGCGGGCAAAACGGTGCCTTCCTAAGTGGTAAAACCACAGGCGTAGAACCCGGCCCGTTCTGAGGATCTTTGTAGTTGGAATGTGCGGATTCCGGTATAAAGATAAAGAATGTACCAGTTCCCGAGTATAAAATTACTTTTTTTTTTTTTTTTTGAGATAATACGGGATTCGTTATAAAGGTAGCCGGTGTCGCAGTTCGATTATAAGGTAAAAAGGAATGTGTGGATTCTGGGAATGGTAAACTATATTTACACGTGTTCAAACCTCTAATCTCATTTTGATATTGTTGATTCACGCCATGCACGCTATTTGTTGCATAACTGTCATTGATTGATTGATTAACGTGAGCGGACCGCCTGTGGCGGCCTTGAGTACCGGTACTCACAAGTATGGTGATATATTTACTCAGGGTTATCTCACCCGTTGATTTCCTCCTTTCGGGGTAGACAAAGAGGAGAATCCGGTGCATTTCTTGACCACTTGGATTCTATTTGAAACATGTAATGGATTATTATTTTTTTATTTGGTGAATGAGTCTAAGTTTCAGGGAAGGCTCCATGGTGAACTAACTTGGTTATTGGGTTAATTATTTGGTTAAATCGATAAATTTTGAATAGTTGAGTTGGATAATTTGCTTTTGATGAAACCTTATTAGTGTTTTTGATGAGACCCAGGTGGGAGGTCGTTTTTGTTAATTGGATGACCACGGAGGTCTATTTGTTATGTTGTTGAGATAATATCATGATATGAGTTTTGAGTTAATTATGTGAATTTTAGATTGATATTGCGAGATAACGAGGATTTGTCATTTGTTATGAAAGCTTGAATAGGTCTGCGAATTTTCGGTAGAAATTGTAGGACTAGGCTTGCTGGGTTTTGAGTGACCTTAAGCCTACCCATTCCCTGCGCCGATCCGCGACCTATAAAAGTGGGATGTGACAAAGTTGGTATCAGGCAGGTTTTAAAAGAACTTTGGGGATGTTATTTGGGTAAATGATAAATGTGACACCATAGAGCATAGGATTCCAAATTGTCTTTTGTATGTCATCATAGTATAGTTAATTTCTGCGTATCCTATAGATGAAAAGTTTAAGTACTCTTGATATGTATTGTGAATATAAGTATCATTTGTTTTCTTGGTTGTCATAATGCCACCAAGAAGACAACAAGGCACTACCCGAGGCGTGGACACACCGCGAAGCGAAGAGAATCATGATCCGATAGATGTTGGGATGCCGGATATTAGATGCACCGTCAGATCGGACTAGAGATGGAGATAAATTCACCCCCTAGATCGGCGAAGGTATAGAGTGAGGGGCTGAGAATGTTCCACTCACCGGATAATACATCATACAAAGCTTGAACAAGCCAAAGTGTTATTTGATCAGGAGCCACTCACTCATTTGTATCCGTCTTATGCTAAGAAATTGAACAAGGGTAAAATGATAATGGAAAATCCCTTAGCTATTAGCACACCACTTGGAGAAATAGTTGAGGTGAACTATATGTACAGATCATGTGAGATAATGATAGGGGATAGCAGATTATATGCTGATTTGATTGAATTGCCTATATTGGAGTTTGATGTTATCTTAGGTATGGAATGGTTGTCAGCTAACTATGCAACCATGGATTGTTATAGAAAGAAGATAACGTTCAAACCATTAGAAATACCTGAGTTTGTTTTCCAGGGAGATCATAATGGAAGCCCTAGTACCTTGATTTCAGCTATAGCAGCCAGGAGGTTACTTAAGAAAGGGTTACGAAATTATTTAGCTCATGTGAGAATCTTTAGAATTTCTCACGATTTGGGAGATATACATTGTGAGGATTACTCGGTTGTCTTTCACGATGATTACGGGATTAGCAACGGGCAGGGAAGTGAGTTAACATAATAGTGACTTGTTACCTTGGTACAAATCATATCTATTGCACCGTACCGTATGGCACCTTTGAATTGAAAGAGTTGAAAGAAGCGCGATTCTGCGAGAATTCTTTGGATAAGGGTTTTATTAGACAAGCAGTTCATAGTGGGTGCAAGTGTTACGAGAAAAATGATGGGACTATGAGGATGTGCATTGATTCGCAGAAGCAGTTGAATAAGGTAACAATCAAGAATAAGTATCCACTTCCCGAATAGATGATTTATTTGACCCGATTCTGAGGGCGGTCATTTCAAAATTGACCTTGATGCAGTTACCATCGATTGAAGATAAGGAGGAAGATATACCCGAAGCGCATTGGGGACTCGGCCCATGGTCATTATGAGTTCTGGTGTGCGGGTTTGGGTTGACTAGCACCAGCGTTTATGGATTTGATGAGCCAGGGTTTTTCAAACCCTACGGATAAATTGTAGTGGTGTTTATAGATGATATCTGATTTATTCGAAAAGTCATGGCAGGAACATGGGGAACTCGAGTTATGCTGGAGACCCTTAGAACACATCATTTATTATGAAAAAGCGTCTAAATGTGGGTTTTTGGCTTAACGATTATGTGAGTTTCTTGGGGCATGTGATAAACAAGGTGTTCGGGGTGGATCAGAAGAAGGTAGAAGCGGTGTCCTAGCGGCCTAGTCCCACGATGTGGCGGGAATACGTGGTTTTACGGGTATGGTTGGATATTACGGGAGATTTGTGAAATATTTTTTTCGAATATACGCTCCATTGACACAGTGATCGGAAGCAAGTAAAATTTGAGTGGGATACTTTTGTGAGACAAGAGTTTCCGGAAACTTAGGATTGCTTAACTCTTTGCTCCGGTGTTAGCATTACCCACCTCAAGGAGGTATAGCAGTGTATTGTGATGCCTCAGTAGGACAGGTTGTGTTTTGATGCGAGAATGGGAAGGTATGCATATGCATCGGACGGTTGAGGAGACATGAGTTAGATTATCCACCACACATGACTTTGAGATGGTGGCGGTGATTTTTGCACTAAAGATATGGAGCGCTACTTATATGTTGAGAAGTGTGAGATTTACGGATCACCAAAGCGCCAATACAGTCGACGACGAGAGGAATTTGAATCCCGGGCGGGAGGAGATGGGTAGAGTTGCGAAAGACTATGATTGCCAGATTTTATATCATCTTGGGAAAGCCAATGTGGTGGCTGATGCTTTAAGCAGGATGTCCATGGGCTGTCTAGTACATATTTCAGTACATAAGAGGAGTATAGTGAAGGAGTTGAGGGATTTGTTTAATATGGGAGTACAGTTTGAAGTTACAGAGTCCCAGGGATTAGTTGCACAGTTCTAGGTGAGGCCCTTATTGATTGATGAGATCAAGGCCAACCAAGATAAGGATCCTTCCTTTATTAAATTGAGGGAGACGGTACAGTCAGGATAGACATCCGGATTTGAAATTAGGGATGGCGCCGGCGGGGCGAGAAATAGGCGTATTATTGCTGATGTAGATGGAGTTGAGACAAAAGGTTCTCTGAGGAAGCCCATAATTCACCTTATAGTGTTCATCCGAGAATACCAAGATGTACAGGATGTTAAAGGTGCTTGTGTTGGTGGAATGGGGTAAAAAAAAGGATGTCTTGATATGTGGCATCATGTTTTGACATGCCAACGAGGTCAAATTGAGCACTAGAGAGACCCGCAGATGTGCGAGGAGTTTCCATTACCTGAATGGAAATGGGAGAGAATTACTATGGACTTCGTGGTTGGGTTACCAAAGACTCAGAAGGAGCATGATTCGATCTGGGTTATAGTTGACCCGATTAGCGAAATCGGCTCACTTCTTATTATTAAAGACCACTTATCACGGTGGCACGGTATGCGGTGTATGCGGGCGGTATAGTAGCACTACGCGGGTCATGTGTTCATAGTATCTAGGAGGTCAGCGAGTTCACCTCGAGGGTTTTGGCAGAAACGAGGAAGCCTTGGGTGCTAAGCCCGGATTTCGGTCACCTTCCATCCTCGAGATAGATGGGCGGTCAAAGCGGAAAATTCGGACTACAGAGGATATGCTCGGATGTGTGTTATGGATGTAGTTAGGAGAAAAATATTTGCCTTTGGCAGGTTGCTTATAATAACGGCTACCTTTCTACGATTGGAATGGCGCCATATGAGGCACTCTATGGACGAAATGTAGGTCACCTTCTTGGATGGAGGTAGGTGATAGAGAATGGAAAGGTCGAGTTGATCGGAGAAACTTCTGAAAGTACCTATTCGGAGAGAATGAAAGGGACGGCTTTTCGGTCGACAAAGAGTTATGCGTCAGGGACGGGATGTATGCAGGTTTGGTGTGGGTGATCACGTTTTCCTTAAAATATCTCCCCATGAAGGAGTGATGAGATTCGAGAAGAAGAAGGGAAGGCGGCACCGAGATATATAGGGCCATTTTGAGATATTGGATAGGGTTGGCAATGTATCTTACAGTTAGCTTTGCCCCTAACTTTTTGCCATGTGCATCAGTGTTTTACTATCTCAGTATTTACGGAAATGCGTTCCTCATCCGTCTCACATTCGCCGGACCTTCCGGAGATTGAGGTTGATAAGGATCTGTCATATGAAGGGTACCGAGTAGCCATAGTGGATAGACGGACCCGAGGAAGGCGAGGCGCAAAAATAGCTATGGTAAAGGTTCAGTGGCAGAATCACGAAGTAGAGTGTACTGGGAGAGTGGCGATCGATGAAGGACGATATCCTCGACTCTTCGGGTGATAAAGAAATTTTACACTCT
Source organism: Tetrastigma voinierianum (assembly GCA_016808115.1). Classification (NCBI taxonomy): domain Eukaryota; kingdom Viridiplantae; phylum Streptophyta; class Magnoliopsida; order Vitales; family Vitaceae; genus Tetrastigma; species Tetrastigma voinierianum. The sequence continues at coordinate 111,922 of JAEQBH010004812.1, read as the reverse complement.
TTAATAAATTTGAGTTAATTTTATAAGGGAGAATGTAACACCCCAAACATTTTTAAATAGTTTTCATGGAATTTAAGTTTTTAGGTGTTTTTGGGTCCATCATGAATTTATAATAATTTTTAGGGTATTTCTCAATTAAATGGAATTTAGGAAAATATACCCAGTGGAGTCAAATTAAGAAACGGGTTGGCGAAATAAATTTTAAAAATACCAATAGTGAAATAAATTATAGAATTTTATTAAACAAATTAAGGTCCAAATATATGTTATAAAAATAAAATTAATAGAAAATAAAAGAATAAAAATAATAATAAAATTACATGAGCAGTGAACCCGGTAAGGAAAAGTCAGCAGATTTTGTTGACCAAGGGCTAAAGAGACATTTTTAAAATTCCCAGGGCCTTAAACAAATTCAAGAAAAACCTCAGGGACTTAAGTGCAATATTTAATTAATTTTTAAAAATATTAGGCCTCAGAAAATCGAGCATAAAACAAAGGAAAAAAATTGAAAGACCTAGGTTCTCCATTCAGCCCTTGGCTGGCACAGGGGATGGAAAGAAAATTTTATTTGCGGCCAATTCCACCTTTAGATCAGCATGTGATTTTCATGGTGGGAGACTTATGAAGGTATATTAAAGTGCCATGGTTTTTAATTTTGGTTTTGCATGGTCTGTATTGGAGGAAAGGGCTGAATTGATAAATGGTTGTTGTTTGGATGGTCAATTAGGGCTGTTTGGAATGAATTAATTGTTCTAATGTGTATGCTAGGTTGCAATTGCATTTTGAATCTATAGAATGTGACCTAGGAGGTATGCATTAGGTATGGTATGTTTAAAATTTGGGGAAAATGTATTTAGAATGAATTGAGGTGGTAATTAGTGGAATTAAGGGTTGGATCAATTGAATGTGAATTTCTGTTTGAAGGTCGACTTGGACAGAATCATAGGAGGACCTAATGGACCGTTTTTAGGCCCATTTGACATCATTGGAAAGATATGGATGTTAGTGAAATTTTTCCACGCTAGTTTCAGGTCTTTTCGACGTCGGTAGAAAGATATAGGCAAAATACTAACTGATGCGTAATCTGCCAAAAACTAAAAAACGAGGTTTAGTGATTAAACATTAGATATAAGTATAGTTGTGAAATTGAATATTAAAATTATAATTTTGGGTATTTAGATGTTAAAAGACAAGAATGTTGATGGTAAGGAGAGTAAGGGATTTTAAAAAATTATTTAAAAAGCTCAAGTTAGGCGTTAAATGAAGCGGGTAAGCGATTTGGTGAGTAGTGGATAACAAAGGTATGTTTCGTTATGATTTTGGCGTTAACTTTATATTTCTTTTCTTGCATGAATATTGGTATAGCAAACGAAGTTGGGGAAGGCTCACGTTGTCAGGGGTGAATAGCCTAAGTGACCACGGACTAATAGGGAGGTGAGAGTAAATTTATTTCATCGTGCTGCACCTTCGAAATGTATAGCGGTGTTTCATTCATTTGACTTGATTGTAGTAATTGACTATGATTAAGACCCTTATTCTTGAGCATTCATTGAATTGAATTTGTCATATGCCACAAGTCACGTGTCACGATGAATATTCATGCGAGCACGGTCCTTAACTCCTATTGTATTTTGGTGTTATCTCTGTTGCATCACTTTGATCACGGTCGGCTATAACTTGTAATCGTTAATGTCGTAGATGGTATGAATCACGAGAGAAAACCTAGCGATGGGAGTCATCGAGGCTATGTGCCACATGGTACCTACGTAGTGCGGGCAAAAGCGAGTGCCTTCCTAGAGAAGGTGGTAAAACTCTGGCGTAGAACCCGGCCGTTCTACGGATCTTTGTGGCAGTTGGAATGCGGATTCGGTATAAAGGCGTAAAAGGAATGTCGCAGTTCCGGTATAAAGGTAAAAGAGCGTCTGATTCGCATTATAAAGGTAAAAAGAAGTGTGCGGTTCGATTATAAAGGTAAAAAGGAATGCAGTTCTAGATGGTAAACTATATTTCTATGTTTTGAGCCTCTAAATCTCTTTTATGATATTGTTGTTCATATTATAGCTATTTGTTGCATAACACTATGTATAGTGATTGATTGATTGAGGCATAACCATCTTTGTGAGGCTGGCCTTAGTACCTAGCCTCACAAGTATGGTGCTATATTTTTACTCACAGAGTTATCTCACCTCCGTTGATTTCCTCCTTTTCAGGGTAGACAAAGAAAGGAGAATCCAGGCATTTCTTGACCACTTGGATTCTATTTGAAACATGTAATGGATTATTATTTTTTTTATTTGGTGAATGAGAGTCTAAGTTTCCAGAAGGCTCCATGGTGAAATTAACTTGGTTATTAGTTAAGTATTTGCGGTTAAATCGATAAATTTTGAATAGTTGAGTTGGATAAATTTTGCTTTTGATGAAGCCGTATTGATATTTTTGATGAGACCCGTTGAGGGTCGTTTTGTTAGTGGATGACCACGGAGGTCTATTTATTTATGTTATTTGAGATAATATCATGATATGAGATTTTGAGTTAATTATTAGTAGATTTTAGATTGATATTGCGAATAATGATCGTCATTTGTTATAAAAACGAATAGGTCTGCCAGAATTTTCGGTAGAGTATGGGACTTAGGCTTGCTACGGGTTTTGGTGGCCTTAAACTGCCCATTCCACAGCCGCGGGTATTAACTATAAAAGTGGGATGTGACAACTTGCTAGCTCCTCAGTGACATGAGACATGCTCCAGAGAGCGGCTAGCATTTGATATGAGGGCCGGGTGTGAAATTTGAAGTGAGAGTGTAGGAGTGGAGGAGGGAAATGGGGGAGACATATATACGCGGGCTCCTCTCCACCTCACACCTCTGGGCCGAGGATCATCTCTCTCTGCAGGAGTCCTCTGCCTCTCATCAGGGCACCTCCTCCACAGTCTCTTCTTTGGAGGAGAAGAAATCGGGATCCTCATGGCAGCTGGCTCCATGAGTGGGGACCGAGGGACATCGATCCTCACACCTGCATGCGGGGCTCATAAAATCTAAATGCTCGGGACGGCTCTCGATAGTCGCGGCATCGACAAGGTAGGGACTCCTCGGCTCAGGCAGGCCTTGGTGGACCTTATCTTCAAAATGCAGCAAGGCGGTCATAACCAACTCAGAGGGACTGAACCAGAATCCCTCGGAGAGATCAGAGTCTGACGTCCAGTATGACTCCTCATTTGGACGTAGTCTTTGTAACGAGGAATAGGGTGGTCGGACGGGTGATCAGCGGGCTTATCGAGGCCCGGGAGGCGCCTCTGAAGAGTCTTGGTCCGGCTATAGTGTCTCGGCGAGCAGCGGACCATCTCCCTCTGTGTCGGCGGGCGATCCGATCAACCTCAGGTGGCTCGGTCGACGGGAGCCTAAGGCGGCGAGTATCCGTGCTCGGGTATCTGGTCGGTCATCAATAGAAAATCGGAGCTCTAGTGGACTCGGCGCTCCCCGGGAAGTGATGGAGTTGTAGAACTTAAGCACCACCCGGGAATACTAGGCACCGCGGTGTCATGAGGTATGAGGGTGCGTGTAGCAGCCTCGTGGAGTCTCTAAATCGAGGTCGGCGGTCGACGACGTTGCGTCGTAATATGACTCCCCATGAAAATCTCTGGAGTGGAGCCCTACATTCCGGAATAGGGGTGACGAATATGATCGCCCCGATCCTCGAGTAGGTGATAAGCGGGGCGATGACTCTCTGCGACTGTTGGTGTGGAAGGCGGCGGCTCGAGCCCCCAGATAGTAGAAGACTCCCCGGACCGATGTAGGGCCGGTTGGAGGAACCTGGCCTCTGGATCATCTGCGAGTGCTTGGGGACGGGGCAGGGTCCCATCTGGTGCGATGCCTCTTGAACCCACACGAGGCTCCTCGGGCGCAGGTTGGGACTCACTGGGCTCTTTCATTTGCGGGTAAAGGCGGAGAATGGGCACGAGACTGACCTCGGTGGTGTATGGACCCTCCATCTCTGAGTCTTGAATCTGACCAGGGCTGAGGCGGGACCCAACCCCAGTGCGTACCATGTCTGGCTGGCTTCGAGAGTGATCTGAGAGCGGGCGGGGCTCACCGGCTAGGGAAGACCTTGATGCGGTCTTACACCGCAGTACGGGCCGGGAGCTCGGCTAGAACGGCATGACCACGGTTAGTGGAGAGGGCGAAGCGAGGTAGGGAGAAAGCAGTGCGGGGAGCTAACCCGAGGCACGGCGGCACAAGCAAGAACCTTGCGCTCGCGGCGGTGGTGACCGGCGGGGTGAGAGGTGCAACCCCGGGAGCTCAGGGGCGTTAGCCCGCGAGGGCCTGAGCGGGGGGGATTCAGGGACGTGAGACCTGGTGCGGCGGTGTTGGAGACGAATGCCTGGGAGCTATGTGGAGAGAAGCCCATTTGGACCTTTGGGCGCAGTGCAGCGTGCGCCCGGGGAGACATGGCACTCCACGGGGAGGGACAGCGCTGCGCTCTCACGGCTATGGCGGCTCGGGGGGGGGGTCTTTGGGTGTGACCGAGAATGAGACCTCCCCACTCCCTTTAAAATGGGCCTTGCAGGAAGGCAGAGGGCTGGGCGGGTTCGCTACAATAGCGGCGGGCCTTCCATCAATGAGAAAAAAATAAATTTAGTTAAACGAGATAAAATAGATAATAAAAATAAAGTGGGAATTTAGGCTGCCAAAGGAAAATTGCTAAAAGCAGGGAAGTTACTAAAAGGGAGAGATTACTAAAGAAACTAGTAACTAATCCAAAATTGACCAATTTAAAACAAAAAGCAAAAATTTTGAAATTTACTTGCCAATTTGGTTTAAAGCGGACACCAAACCGGCCAAGTCAGATTTTACTTACTCATGGAGGGTCAGGAGGAACTCCTTAACCGGCGGTGGCACAATACTAATGCCTTGATGTTTGATTCCTCATTGTTGATTTTCTTCTCACTGAGTGATTTTGGGCTGAGCAATTGCTCTCACGAGGGACGGCCCGATGGCAACTCAAGCCCCCATTTCAACTTAGTTAGCCAATTCTTTGAATTTATAGATCTTTGGCTTTGCATTATGACCAAGCCCCGAAGCGGACTTCATTTCTTCACGTCCTCATCACCCTCCTTGGTTTTGTGCTTGTAGCTCCAGTGAAAAATGTTTGAGCTCGATATCGTATTTGCCAAATGTGAGTTGCATGACTCCATTCGACAATTGATATGATGCATTAGCCGATGGCAAAAAAATGAAAGTCTTCCAGGATAATCAACACATGATTGGGCCCACTTGCAATTGGCTCTGAAATTGTCAAGCACTGAGTTCTTGGGTAGTAAATTTGTCTACCTTCACCCGACATCCTCAGCGACGCCAAGGTCTTCAGCGATCTATCGGCTTGATGACAAAGTGATGTTGGTGAGTTTGAGCTCCTAAACTGCTTGCTTATACTGCTTGAGCTGGCGTAGGTTTTACAACGGCCCCACGAATCGAGCAATGCCTTGTCTATACACGAAGTCCCTCAATGTTGGCCCGAAATTGTGGGATCTGGATCCTTGTATTTGGCCCCAGGGTCTTGCTTTGGATTATGGCACTGACTTGCTCGATTAGGGAAGGCTTTCTTCTGGAAATTCCCAATCCCTTTTCATTGTGAGAGATCTTTCAAAACTTTGCATGGCGGGGACTTGTTTAATGATGTCCAAGGGTATGTTGACTATACACCTTGGGACTTCGGGATGCACACTTTCTTTAGGATGCCTTCTTTACTTCTTAGTGCTTGGGGAAATGGAGGTGGCATGCGTGCTTCATTAAGTCTCAGCGATGATCACCCTCTCGAGTTGACTTCCTTTTCCTTGCATGTGTTTCTTGACCATAGACACTTGGTTTCTCTATTTCTCTTCCACTCCTCAGGTGATTATGGATTTCACTTCATCCATCCCACTGAATTCTTTGGATGAACTGCCTGCATTATGCCCACTTGGATTTGGCAATGTGTTTGGGAAGGGAACCTTCCTCTCTCTTATTACCTCAGAATATTGTTGATCTTTGTGATTGAATCTGCGGGTTGTCTATTTCTGATTCCGATTGCTCTCCGAGCCCGTATTCTTTTATTCAATGTACTTTCTACGGTGTCAATCCTGCGTGCCAATTGTACAATTGATCGCTACAACTCCTCCACGAATTTCCTACCACTTTGCTCGGAATTCAAGATGAAGCATTCCAGGCGGAGAAGAGGATGGTGGTGGTTGTAATTGAATGAGAACAGCTGTTGTTTGGCACGAGAACATAGAGCAAGAGGATTGGGTTTTTTTTTTTTTTTTTTCCGGGGAGGTAAGGGTGATTTTCCAGTGGAATTGTAGGTATTACCATACTTGGGCATTGGGTTGTGGCTTGTATTGACTCGGCATTTGCATATTCGAGCATCAAATCCTTCACTTTGAAGGCGGGTGGATGATGTTCTCTGGATTAACGATAGGTTGACAATGATGAATGATTTGGCACGTAATGGTGTTTCAGTCACTTGCACACTTCATGGAGCCTCTTTCCTTCTAGCTCATACCTTCTATACAAAGTTGATTTTGCTATTTGTCATCGTAAAAATTCTCCCTTTGATGTCTTGAGGGCCTCATTTTCTCCCACCTCTCTTCTGGGTTTACGCTCATCCCAACCCTTGGAGTTTCAACCACATAACTCAAGAAATCATAGCTTCAATACAGATTTTTACTCAAGGAAATCACCTCCACACATGGTTTCTAGCAATTGCTTCATGGCGAGAGGGACTACCATTATAAATGATTCACTAACATCAGTGTAAAAACCATGATATGGTAGCTGCTTAAATCAGGTCTCATGAATCTCTCCCAGCATTGGTAGAATTTCTCGTTGTCATAGGCCGAGAAAGTAAGTGTAGATCTGCCTCTTCAAACTGTTATTAAGGTCTTGGATTGCCTTTGAAGAATTCTTCAAAAAGTCGGTTTGAAGATCGGCCCGATTCCAGTCGTTCTGAGCCTCAGAGTGGTGAGAGAGCCATATTTTGGCTTTGTCATGGGGTCATAGGAATGCCTTGACTTAAGCAACTCCATGTCGGTTATACCCTCAACCAAAAGTTATGCATACTTGCCTCCAAATCCGTATGTGTGTGAATATGGGTTTTTAATTCTCCATACCATGAAATGTGGGAAGCGGGGGAGCCTTAGGTAGGGTCTGGCTGCTATCTCAGTGGAGGTATGATCCACCGAAGAAACAGCCCGACTACAGGAGGTGTATGTGTTCCCTCCATCGACCTGTATGTTGTTGTAGTTCATAGGAGGTGCTTGTTGACTTTGTTGTTCCTCGGAGTAGAGGATCCATTTGGTCCTTGTGCTGATTTCACGGCTTTGTTCAATTGGTACTTTCTCTTTCTGATCTACCCCCGATGTCCCTCTGTCGATCTTTGCATAAACACACAACACAAAATGAGGCAATTAACATGGTAACCTTGAGAAGCGAGTGCTGGCTTGATAACATGGGGGTATTCACGAGTGTCCTCGGGTTATTTCCTCGCATTAGGGCAATTGACATATAGTCAAGAAGCCAGGAAACGGATCTTTATTTAGCTATATAAAACCTAACCACAAAAAACCACTCCTATTTGAGTAAACCCGAGTACTAAGCATTCAAAGTCCCATTCATTGGGTTTTGAAACCACAGCATTTAACCTCCATTCACATAAACTTACGTAAATGATATATAAAGAATGCAGTGCATCTACCATTAAAATGCCTTTGAACCACAGAAACATAGCGAAGTATTGACCAAAGGAAATACATTAAATGGCATTAAACCACTAGTTTTGGAAAGCTGGGAACCATAAATGTAGTACCTGTAACAATCAAAGCATGAGGACAACCTGCTGAGCCCCAAAACCAAGCTAGCAACCACTAGGCTATGTGAAGGGCTTGTAAGCATCCCATGAGTTGTCATCCTCAGAGATTGTGTTTGGCAACTTGAAAATGAAGAAAGAGGGAGAGAAGAGAGCAAATGAGCTAAATAGAAAGGCTGGGAAAAACATAAAATGAAAAAGGACAGGGTTACAAAGTTGTGGGGGCTTATATAGTCAACCCCCAAAGTGTGAAAATACAAAATGCCTAGTATGAAATTACACAAGGAATAAAAAATGGTAATATATAAAGCGTAGTCAAATCGGCATGAATTCCAAAAACAGTGAGATTTGTATGCAGGAAATTTCGCTAGCATATGAAAATTTCGCTATCTTCTTAAATTTTCACTAGCCCTAGCGGGAATTCACAAGGAATGCGCAATTGAAATTTTGCTAGGAGCCGGTGAATTTCGCTGCCACAAAGCGAAAATTTTACGCTGGCTAAGAGGCGTGTGAATAAGCGAAATTGGGTATTTTCGCTGGGAGCAGTGAATTTAAATCAAATGTGAGCCCAGCCAACCTAGTAGTACTGCATAGCGAAAATTTCGCTGGGATTACGAAATTTTAGCTATGATTCTTGAATTTTGCAATCCCGGCGAAATTTCGCAACCATAAGTAAAATCTGCTGCTTTACCATCATCCTTGACCTTCTTTCTTCACATCCACTTCATTTCTTCATTTGATGGTTGAAAACCTTTGTAAGATCACCGGCATTCGAAGCCAATATCCTTGACATCAAACGAACTAATTGGCTGAGACGCACTTAAAAGCTTGTGAAATTGCAACAAACTCGAGAAATGGAAGGTTAGTAGAAACTAAGTGGACCTGCACACATCTGGTGGCTTAATTGATATGATTGAGTGCGCAAAAAGCGCTCAAAACTTGTGTGAATAGGGCTCAAAATAGCGCTTTTGGGCACTAATCGCCCTCCTCTATCAAATCCCACCTTTCTCGAGGTCTTTAGCTCTCCTTTTCCTTTCTTTACTTTGCCCCTTTCTTGTACGTACAATTTTCATGACTTCTCACGGTTAGGGTTGTTCACCTTGAAGCTTTCTTGAATTTTGATCCATTTTGTCTTTATCCCCATACATCTCATTTAATAGTCTTTGCTTATAGGAACCTAGACTCCTGGCATAAATGGAGTTCTCTTTCCTCCGCCAGATTGGAGTAAAATTCTCGGGATATTTGCTGCATAACTTGAATGATGTTTGTAGAATTCTCCCACCCTCGTTGCTGTCGATTCATTGAACGGTGAGATGAATTTGGTTGAAACACTCTTTTCTCCTACTCACGTCACTTTCCAGCATAATGCTTTTCAGACGAGAGAAAGCTTCTTACAAGATCAGAGCTGTCTTCCTCTTAACTTCCTTGTTGCTTTTCCTTTCCCTTCTTCCTCTGTTGCTTTATGGCGGATTGAACCAGTTTATTAAATGACGCTGTGCATCCCTTCGGGTTTCAAATAGCTTCTCCTCGAATTAAAGTATACTCCTCATGATTTCGCTCAAATTTGGGGATCAGAGTTGAAGAGTTGACCATTAATCGGAAGTTCTTAGGAAGAGTTCGGGTTTAGAGGTTTGCAAGAATGGAAAGCCAGAGTATACGGCAGATTTGTATTTGCTTCAAGGAAGGAGATCAGTAGTGGAGGAGTTTCTCAGCGATTTACCAATTCGGGTGTGTGTGGCTCTTTGCGACTTCCATTTGTTGCGCATGTCGCGACTTTAATTAAAGGCTGCGGTTGTGTGCTATCATTAAATTTAGAGACGACTAGCGCTCCGTTGGCGTACTTGTCTCTTATGTTGCGACTATTCTTGTTTATTAGCGACATAAGTAAACTATGGGAGAACAAGTTATCCTTCGAGTGACATATTAGGGTATTTTATGAAATAATTGAGTTGTGCGCGACCATACCCTCTTTTGAAGAATGGTTCTTTGTGCGACCTCGCGATTACATCGTGACCACAATTGATGTCGCGACATAACTTTTGGTCGTGACCTGTCCCTTTGTTCTTCCTTTAGTACCGACTAAGTTGCGACCTCAACTTATGTCGCAACATCAATTTCTTGGTCGCGCGACTTAGTCCTAAGACTTGTGATTCGCGGCTACTCAAGTAGGTGATTCGAATCAACAATATTTTGTTTCCTATATTCCTACTGCCAGTCAAGCTACCCGCAAGATAGCGTCTAGGTCGAACACGGATGGGTTTTTCATCCCACGTAATGATTCGCGACGTTGATGGAAAATGGTGAGACTTTTTGTTTGATTTAGGATTTGTTTAAAAAACAGGGAAGTCGCTTTGTTCACCGACTAACTGTAATGGCTTAACGTGAAATGTGAAATGGTAACTTTCAGCGCTTGGGTCACTAGCTTGGATAATATGGGGGTTATAAATGTCCTCTGCTACCGCATTAGGGAAAATGACATATAGTCGCAGCCAAAACCGATCTTGTTCGCCTATAAACCTAACCCTAACCACCCTATTCGAGTCAAACCAAATACTAAGCATTCAAAGTCCCATTCGCTAGGAAACCCTAGCATTTAACCTCTTTTAATGGCTCGTGAATGACATCTAAAGGATATCACAAGATCTACCAAGAAGAATGCACGAACCCTAAAGTATGACAAGTATCGACCAAAAGAAAGACATTAAATGGCATTAAACCCTGGGCTTTGGAAAGTCAGAATCATAAATGTAGTCCCCGTAACATTAAAAGATGAGGACAACCCGCAACAAATCCCAAAACCAAGCAAGAACCCTCCTCTTCAAAGATGAGGCTTAGCCAAGCATCCCTTGAGTCAGTTATCCCTGCAAACAGTAACAGAAAATGAGAGAAAGAAGAGAGAGAAGAGAGCAAAGTAAACCCAAATGAAAAGTCATGAAACTCAGATAATGGAAAAGTTACTAGGTTGCAAAGTCAGTAGTCTTATATAGTCAACCCCAAAGGTGGAAAACAAAAATGCCTAAAATATGAAATTACATAAGGGACAAAATTGTAAAATATCAAAACGTGGTCGTTTGGAATAAAAAATACAAAAAAAAACAGTCGAGGAATTCAAGACAAGAAGAAATTTGCCAGCATACGAAATTTCGCTAGCATAGAAAATTTCGCTTAGCATACGAAAATTTCGCTACTTAGCAAATTTCAGCTTCCAGCGAAATTTCGCTAGCCTAGCGAAATTCCCCTAGCCTAGCGAAAATTCTACAGAGATACGAAAAATGGAAAATTTCTCACAGCATAAAAGAAATTTCGCTAGCTAGCGAAATTTCGCTAGCCTAGCAAATTTTCGCTATGATTGCGAAATTTTCACAATCCCAGCGAAATTTTCGTAATCATAGCGAAAATCTGCTTTTGTTCCTCGCTTGTTACTCTGCATCACTTCCCGCACCTTTTATTCATCACTTGCCTTCAATTCTTCACGCATCTTGACATTTCATCGTCTCAAATTTCTGAAATCATCGAGGATTCTTGCATTCACACTCAATAAGAAGCCAAGCCCTCTAACTGAAGTTCCCAATATCTGCAAAACTATCCAAAACAAACTCGGAAACAAATTAGTGGTACTAAGTGGACCTGCACACATCAATTGGCTTAATTCATATGATTAGTGTGCAAAAAGCACTCAAAACCTATCTTAAATAGGATTCAAAATAGCACTTTTTGGGCACTAATCACACCCCCCAACCGACACGTTGCTAGTCCCTTAGCAATGCTAAAACAATAAAAAGCGCATGTATGTCAGTGCTTACATAAAGTGTATATTGTTCAAAAGTGTGTGTACAGGTGTTTTTACCTTTAGTATGAACAATTTAACCCGAATTGAAACCGATTAAGGAAAACAAAGACCTCATGCAAGAATAAGTTTCGAGGGCGATCGGCCCAAAGAAGTCAACTCGAATTTCCACCAATATCTAATCGTTCCTAAGGTAACCCGCTTGGAGCCAATAAATTGCTGCCCTCCCAACCTAGCTACCGCCATGGCCTTAAACTCGTTGACCAACTTTAAATAGGACTAACTACAACTTTATTTCTTTATTTGGTCACATTGTAGGTGCAATGCTAAAAACCTCGACTTCACTCCAAGTCCGTGTAACGGGGGTCCACCGATGACTCCCAACCAATTAAGGTTTAGGGCATCAAGCCAAAAGGATCACTTGACCACAAACTCTATAGGCTTCACCCCGGACTCCGAATGACTTCGAGAATTAAGCACCTACAACACGCTAAACTCTACCCATCCACCCATGTAGCGAACACTAAGTCGATGACTCCAACCAACTAAGGCTTCAGGCATCCGGTTTAAAGGCTTTCGCCATATCCCCTGACCGTGTTCTGTTTCAAGGCAAAGCGTCACGCTTTTATTTTTCTTTTCTTCTTTTTCTTTTCTTTTGCTTTTTCTTTTTCCTTTTGGAAGACTACATTGGCCTTCATACATGGGTAACATAAACCTATTATGGGTCATTAACAAAGTCTAAGGCCGGCCTCAGAATGAAGAGGTAAATAGCTTATCAACCTACGTACAATCAAAAGTAAAGTGTGTGAATTAGCCAAAGGGGGAATGTTCAAGGTTGAATATGCTGAAATCTCAATTGACCGAAAACTAAATCATGCATGGAATTGTTCTAACATTAAGGTAACATACAGGACTTCAATTTTTCAACTAAAGGCAAGAGCTGAAACACAAAATGACAACACAAAAGTGATTTGCAAAAGTGTAGTAAACTGTAGATAATGCTATAAAGCTTTTGATATAACCAAAATGGCTAATACATGCTTATAGCCAATATAACAAAACATCACGTCTACCATTGCTAATACATGACTCTATACAAAATGAGTAGGCAAATTGATAAAGCCGAAAACTCGGCACAAAAACATGATAAGACACTCCTAACTCTAACTTTTCCTCCCGTACCCAAAGTATAGACATGTCATGTGGATAGGAAAGTTAGAGACAAGAGGTACTTACCTCACTCCCGTGGTGGTGGTGGATCGAGCCGCCGCTAACATGTCTAAGGAGGCTGCTGCTGTAGGCTCATCACGATGTGCAGGCTCGGGCGGGAGACCGAGGTGACTCATGATCTGACGGAGCATGGTATGACAATGCTCTAAAGTGGTCTCGGCTCGGGCCAATCTCTGATCCATCGATGCCTGTGTAGTAGCCAATGAACAGACAGCATCCATAACACCTGCTAGCTCCCTCGAAGTGACATGAACATGCTCCGGAGAATGCTGCGCTGAATATGAAGGGCCAGGAGTGTCAGCTGAAGCTGGGACCGAAGGATGTGGAGGAGGGGATGGAGGGGACAAATCTGGCACTGGACTCCTCTCCACCTCTACATCAGGATCAGGATCATCTCCTCGTGATCCTCCGCCACCCCATCCGTACCTCCTCCCGGTTCTCGTCGCCGGAGGAGAAAAAGAAACTGCAGATCACCACGCCGCTTCCATAGACAAAGGACCCGAGGGCATCCGGATCCTCCTCCCAACACGGGGCCTCCAAATCCAAATGCTCCAGATCTCGGCTCGCAGGGGTCGCGGTGTCATCAATGGTAGACTCGCCTCGAGCCAAAGCCCTCGCGTGACCTTATCTTTGAAGTGCAAATAGGTCAAAGATGACTCAACTCTCGCAGGGACTAAAACCGTAATCCCTCCGAGATCCGACATACGTGCGCCCCGAAAAGGGTTCTCCGCAGACCGACGAGTGTTGTAAACGGGAACAGGATGGTCCGGGAGTGTGATCCACGAGAAGCATCCGAGGCGAGCCGCTCCTAAAAGTATCGGGTCCCCGCCGTATCTCTAGCTAAGCAATGACCATCTCTCGTCAGGCCGCTCAGCCAATCTCGATATCCTTCAAAGATCGCCCGCCTCGTCAAGTGTGCTCAAAGTACCGAAATGTCCGCCGTTCAGCAATTTCTACGATCGTCTATAGGAATCTGAGCCCAGCGAGACTCTATGGTTCTAGGAAGTCACAAGAAAGGCAGAATCGGGCACCACCCGGGAATAGTAGAACCGCCGCGTGTCATGAACTAGCCAGGAGGCCGCGAATCGGGCCCCATGGAGTCTCGAATCGGGGTCACCCGTCAAGGCTGCACGCTGGCAAAAATGACTCTCCATGAAAATTCCTCCGGGCGTGGTTTCTACGCTCCCAGACGGTGCCGCGAAACAATGGTCGCCTCGACGAGGCCGACGTAAAGATGGGCGATGAGCTCTCCTCCGCCGGGCCAGACGTGACTCGCCGAGGCCTAGATGACGAGGACTCCCCCGGGCCTGATGTTCGGGCCCGCTTGGAGGGCCTGGCCCTCCCGATCGTCTCGAGGCACTCAGTGGCGGGCCCGAGGTCCCATCCTCGTCTCGATACCTCCGAACCCCGAGGCTCCCTCGTGGGTCGGCAGCTGGGCCACCGCAGGCCGCCCAACCGTGAGGTAAGTTTGGAGAATGGGCACCTGGGACAGCCCTGCAGTGTCCGAGCCCTCCATCTCCCGAGTGCCGACCGACCCCGGGCCCGTAGAGAATCCACCCCAGCGACCATGTCCCAAATGAGCTCCATAGGCGGCACTGTGGCTCACGGCCGGGGGGGAATGCACTGCACGCGACACTCGGGGATTAGGGCTCCAATAACTGCTGAAAACCACGCCTATCGAGCGAGTCGTGGCAAGGCTGTGGAAAGCAAAGCGTGTGGCTAACCCAGGCACGAGCGGCAAGTGGGGCCAGTAAGGGTACGCCACGTTGTGGTGATCCGGAGGCGTGTGGCAAACTGCAGCTCCGCACGACGCAGTGGCACGAATAGGAGGCTCAACTCGTTGTGGAACCACACATGGTGGCTCTGGCCACGATAACTGCTGTCGTGGGTGGGGAATGGAATGAAGATGAATGGCCCCCCCCTTCTTTTATAAGGCCGCGAGGCGCTTAAAGCTCAGGGGGCCAATTTCAAATGTGCTAGCGAAATCTGACTCCTCCACCTGCAAAAATAATTTTCATCATAAATAAAAAAACAAATTCAAAAATTATTATTTTAACATATATCTACTAATTAAATAAAATAAAATGAAGACAAAATTACTAAAAAGGAAAGTTACTAAAAATATTAACTATCAAAATTGACCAATTAAAAGGAAAAACAAAAAAAACTTGAGCTGCAATTTGGTTTCATTTGACATCATACCAGCTCAATTTTACCAACTTCAGGTTCACTGGGGTCAAGGAGGAGGAGCCCTTAACCCCTACAGCTGGCTTCAGCCACCCTCATGCTGGGCCTGCCATTGTTGATTCGATCCTCACCAGTGAATCTGGCCGACTAATGTATTTCTCATAGGGTGACTGATGACAACCCCCAATCAACTAATTCATCTCGCTAGCCAATTCTTGCAGTTTATGGACCTTTGGCTTCCCTGCATTCTGACTATTAATTGGAGCAGTATTTCACGCTTCCTTTCCTTATCACCTTCCATAGGTTTATGCTTCAGACTAAGTGAAATATGCCGAGCTCCACGTCATGTTGCCAAACGTGAGTCGCATTACTCCATTTCTACGAATTGATGACTGTGATTGATTGTAAAGGGCCAAAATGTCTTCTCCTGGGTGATAATTGGCACATGATTGGGCCCACTTGCAATTGGCTCCGTGTCAAGCACTACAAAGTCTACTGGGTAGTAGAATTTGTTCTACCTTCACCAACACATCCTCAACTATTCCCTTAGGAATCTTCACTGATCTATCACCCAATGACAAAGGATGTTGGTGTTTTAGCTCTCAAACCTAACGCTTATACACCGAGTATGGCGCAGGTTTACACTCGGGCTCCCTAAATCTAGCGTAAAAAGGCTTTGTCTATGCAAGTCCTCCAATGCCGACCGAATCGCTGGGGATCCCGGTCCTTGTATTCGGGAATAGTGGTCTCAGGTTCGATTGCACCATCGTCGCTAGAAGGCCTTCTTTTCAATGCCTAACCCTTTATTGACTGTGCACAGATCCTTCAAGAACTTAGCAGCTAAGTCGGGGGACCGCTTAATCATGTCGAGCAACAGACGCTCACCTTCACTCGCTTCTTTAGCACCTCCCAAATTTCAGCATGATTCGGGGATTTTTCTTGCCTCTCGCTGTTCGGGGGAAATGGAGGGGGCATGGTTTTTTTCACTGGGTCTTCACTAATGATTACCCTCTCAGGCCCAAATTTCCTTTTCCTTGGGTATTACTGTTTCATCAACAAATATGGGCACTCGGTTGCTCTATTTCTCTTCCACTCCCTCAGTAATTATAGCTCACTTCATCCATCCCCGACCGCTGGATGAACCTACCTCATGAACCCTCTTTTAGATTTGCAATGCTTGGGAAGGAACCTTCCTCTCCTCACTCTCCAAGAAATCATTGATCTTGTGATTGAACACGTTGTGCTGTCAATTTTCTCGATTAAGATTGCTCTCAAGCCCATCTATTCTTTTGTTCAATGTGCTTTCTACAAGGTCAACTCTTCGTGTCAATCTTCGTACATTGATCCCCGCCTCCACAAAATTGTCACCTCACCTTGCCTCAAGTCTGCATGGCTTGTTCAACTCGGAGAAGAGGATGGTATAACCGGGTTGAGATGAGGAACCAAACTGTTGTTTGGCACCAGGGGGCACATAGGCAGGGGATTAGGTTTCCAGGTGAGGTTGCAGATTCTTCCAATTGGAATTGTATGTGTTACTGTGACGGCAGCATTCGAATGCGGGTTTGTATCGCTCACCCATTATTAGCATGTTCGGCTGATCAAATCCTTCACCGATGGGGCACTCTGGATAGTTTTCTCCCTGGACGGACAAGTGGGTCAGATAATCGATGCAATGGGTCGGGGCTTTGTGCAAGATTTTCAGTCACCGCCCCGCACTTCATGGAGTCTCTTTCCTTCTCAAATTCTCCTCCACCTTTCTAGCTAGGGCTGAGATTTTTGCTTCATTTCCATGTCCTCCTAAAGTGTAAAATTCCTCCTTTGGTGGGTCGAGGGCCTAATTTTCTCCATCTATCTCTGGGTTCGGTTCATCCCAACCCTTGGAAGTTTCAGCCACATAATTCAAGAAATCCATAGCTTCATCTGGGTTTTTGCTCAAAAAGTCACCTCCACACATGGTTTCTAGCAACGCTTCTACGGCAGTGACATACCATCAGAAATGATTCACTAACATCCATGTATCAAAACCATGGTGTGGACATGCATCGATGGTCTCTATGAACCTCTCCCCAACACCGATAGAATTTCATTGTCATAGGCCGAGTAAGTGTAAATATGTCTTTTTCAAATCGTTGGTCTTTGTCAGGTCAAGAATTTCTTCAAAAATTCAGCCTTGAAGATCGCCTGCAATTTCTAATCGTTTCGCCTCGCTGAATTGAGCCATATTTTTGGCTTTGTCCTCGAGGGTTAAAGGTAATGCCTTAACTTCAATGCAGCTCTGATATCGGTTATAATTCTCCTTAAAAGTCGTGCATACCTTCTCAAAATCCCGTATGTGTCAATATGGATTTTCATTCTCCATACCATGAAATGTGGGAAGTGTGGGCACTCAGGTAGGGTCTCACTACTACATCCTCACAGGAGTGTAGTTGACGCAGTAGGGCTGAGCACCTTCACTCTGGGAGGGTGCATGTGTTCCCCGTCGAATTGCATAAGTTGTCGATTCATAGGGGGGTGCTTGGTTGACTCATTGCTCCTCGTAAAGGATCCATTAGTCACCGTGCACACCGATTTCACAACCCTTTGCTCAACTGCACTCACTCTTGCAATCTACCCGATATCCTCCGTCCCAAAGGTCGCATAAACACCTGCTACACAAAATGAAACAAAGCAAAGAACAAAACAAAGCTTGACAAAGAAAGGTCGTTGCTTAAAGGAACAAAACCGATCGTAGGGAAAACAAACTCCAGGCAAGAATCGCCAAGTGAGAAAACTGCGCCTCTGCGACACTTAATTCAAAAGGATTTAAGGTCACCTACACTTGTAATGGATTACAAGTACACATCAACTCATCATACGGCGTATGGCACTATCCTCAAGAACGCGCCATTTGATTCGTGCTACCTGTAGGGTGATTCTGAATCAACAATATTTTGTTTCCTTATGTTCTTCCTACTCGTAGTCAAGCTACTCCAGTGATAATGTGTCTAGGTCGAACACGGGATGGGTTTTCATCCCACGAATGATTCACATTAGTGATGGAAAATGGTGAGACTTTTTGTTTGGATTTTAGGATTTGTTTAAAAACATGGGAAGTTGTTTGTTCACTGACTAACTGTAATGGCTTAATGTGAAATGGTAAACTTTGAAGGCTCAATACTAGTTTGATAATATGGCTATTAAAAATGTCCTCGAGTTATTTCGCATTGTGCCAAATGACATATAATGAGCCAAAACCGGATCTTTTGTTTAGCTATAAAACCTAACCCTAGAACCATTCTATTTGAGTCAAACCAAATTACTAAGCATTCAGTCCCATTCAGCTAGAAACCCTAGCATTTAACCTCTTTTTAATGGCTCGTAAATGACATCTAAAGGATATCGTTGCATCTACCAAGAAGAATGCACTGAACCCTAACAGAAGGATGTATGTGTAAAAGTAGCTCGACCAAAAGAAAGACATTAAATGGCATTAAACCCTAGTTTGGGTGTCGAATCATAAATGATGTACCAGAATATTCAAAGCATCAGACAACCTCCATCAAATTTCAAACCAAGCTAAAGAACCCTCCTTCAGCTATGAGGCTTAGCTAAGCATCCTCAGTCATCCCTATGGGGTGTTCAAGTACCAGAAAATGAGAGAAAAAGAAGAGAGAGAAGAGAGCAAAGTAAACCCTTAAAACTTGAAAAGTCAAGGAAATCAGATAATGGAAAGTTACTAGTGGTTACAAAGTTGTAGGGCTTATATAGTCAACCCCAAAGGTGTTAAAATACAAAAATGCCTAAATATGAAATTACATATGGAAATACGGTAAAATATCAAAACGTGGTCGCTTGAATCAAAATACCAAAACACAAATGAATTTCATATAAAGAAATTCTCAAGATAAATAAAAATTTCCTCATAGCTTAAATTTCGCTTAAAGATAGCGAAATTCTGATGTGATAAATGTAAATGGAAAATTTCGCTTACACAAGAAATTTCGCTTAGGCTAAAGAAATTTCGCTAGCCCAGCAAATTAGCCACATAGCTTAAAATTGCTAGACTGCGAAATTTTCTATGAATGCTAAATTAATCCCAGCTGAAATTTTCGCAATCATAGCGAAAATCCCTGGCTTGCTCCCTGCCGCTTTCTCGCGACACAGACCACTTCCTTCACCTTTTATTCATCACTACCAATTCTTCACGCATCTTGACATTTCATCGCTTCAAATTTCATGGAAATCATCGCAGATTCTCGCATTCAAAGACTCAATAAGAAGCCAAGCCCGCTTAACCTAAGTTCCCACATCTCCAAGTAAAACTATCCAAAACAAACTCGAAAACAAATTAGTGGTACTAAGTGGACCTGCACACATCAAATGGCTTAATTCATATGATTAGTGCGCAAAAAGCACTCAAAACCTATCTTAAATAGGACTCAAAATAGCACTTTTTGGGCACTAATCAACTTGCCCTAAATTTGATGATCAGACAGCTTTTCACTTCTTATTAATTTGCACATTCTTAGCATCCATTTTATCCTTTCCCACACAAAAGAATTCAAAAATGTATTCTATTCAATTTTACAGAATCTATGCAGTGGAGAAAATTACTCCCTTTTTCGATTTGCTCGTTTCCGTGAAGTGCCGCAGCAACTCGAGCTTGTTCCTTCTCACTGCGCCATTTGATTCTCATTTGCATATTGTAACAATTCCAAAAAAAAAAATTAAATTAATCCGATACTAAACCTAGCAATTTCTAACAAATCATGACTGTAACTAAAAAATTCAAAACGCTGTGAATAGAAAATTCAAATCTAAAAATATAATATCTTATCCGGGGTTGCCTCCCATGAGTCGCTTCCATTTTGAGTCCTTAGCTGACTAGCCGTTTGCTTTTTCTCTTCAATTCACCAAATTGAGTTCTTCCCGTTTCTTTCTCCCGAGATAAGAGCCAGCTTTTGCCCATTAACTTTGAATTCTTCCCGCCTTCAATCCCGAGTGTTACCGGCCTCCAAAGATAGTAATCGACACCACCGTATATGGTCCACTCCATTTTGATTTCAAATTTTCCCGAAATAATCTTATTACGGAGTTAAACAAAGAAGACCTTATCCCCACTAGAACTTCTTCTCTGCCATAACTTTGATCATGCCATTTCTTTGTCTTGTCTTTTTGTATATTCTAGCATTAAGCCATAGGCTTCAAGCTTTCTCGCTTCCAATTCATTTAGCTGGGAGGTCTCTCTTCCTTGCAATTTTGAAATTGAAGTTCAAATTAAGCCATGGCCCACATGGCTTTGTATTCCAAATACTTCAAGAGGAGGTGACATGGTTTTCCAAAGACAGTTCCAGGATGGGACATTCCAATGGGAATTTTAAAAGCAGTCTTGTATGCCCATAATGCATCCTCGCTTCAAAGACCAATCTTTCCCCGCTAGAACTCGCCTTTTCCGTAATTTTCTTTATTTCTCTCGTTGGAAATTTCACATTTTATCTTTGCTCGAGGATGATAAGCCAAGCTCATAATGTGTTTGATACTTACATTCGCCATGAGTTTGTCAAACACCTTATTTGCAAAATGGCTTCCTCCATCACTAATTATAGTTCCGGGTGTCCCAACCGCTAAGAATATTTCTTGTAAAACCCCACAACCGTATTGCATCATTCTTAGGACAAGCCGTTTCTACTCCATTTTGATACATAATCCAAAGCTAGAGTATGTATATATTTCCAAATGACACTGGAAAAGTGCCACAAAATCAATTCCCCATACATCAAACAATTGCACCACTGTGCTACCTTGCAGGGCATCTCATGCCTTGCTGACAGCTTCCCATTCTTCGCATCATCACACAACTTTACCTATCTCAGCTCCTAAAAATCAAGCCGAAACTCGACCGAGAATTTGTGGGCTGTTTTATCTCCCGCAGTGTCTTCCATAAAGTGATATGACATTCTTGTAAAAATCTTGCCTTGCTCTCTTCGTACACATCTCCTTATAATCGATCGCCTCCTCTTTAAATAAATATGGATCATCCTAGATGTAGTACCTCGCGATCACCCTAACCTTTTCTCTCGCTCAGAGCCGACCGTGGCATAATTCCACAAGCTAAGAAATTCACAATATCGATACCAGATGATTGGAGTGATAGCCAATAACCGTCATCCGAAAAATTTTCTTCTATTTCTCCGACTTTTTCTTTTACAAGGTTCTTCTACTTTCGACAAGGATCAGCTATCACATCACACGCGCCTCTTCTTGTCTTTTAATTTCTAAATCAAATTCAGAACAATACCCACCCGATCAATCTCGCTTTGCTTCCTTCTTTGCCATTAAATATTTAATTGCCGCACGAAAGGTGTATAACAAACATGGGACCCCAAACATATGGCCTGAATTTTTCACATGCAAATGCTATTTCCAAAGCATCCCTTTTCAAGATAGAGTAATTTTCTGTGCTTCATTAAAGGTTTTATAGCATAGCAGATGGCTTGAATACTTTTCCTCTTCGTCTCCAATACGCCCCATTGCAAAATCACTGCATCACACATGATCTCACCCTCTGCTCCAACTGGTTTTGCCATGACGTGAGCCCACTAGTCCTGATTTGATTTCTAAATAATTTATGCCAGATTCATCAAAATAAAACTATCTTTCTCCAAAGAATCGCATAATGGTCCGGCAATTCTTGAGAAATCTCCCGAGCAAATCTTCTCTATAAAACCAAAGATGTCCTAAGAAACTTCTCGATTCCTTGACTCAGAAGGTGGTAATAGGTCTCTTTATAATTGAAACCTTGCTCGGGTCTATCACTTCAAGCCCTACTGTAAAACCATGTGCCCAAGACAACTTTGAGGTAACCATGAAATGACATTTTTCCCACCCAGAGCTAGATTTTGTCTTTGCAACCTTGAAGTAATCATTCCCCGTGTTATGTGACATTGTTCAAAACCAGATCCACATAATCAAAATCATCCATGAAGATCTCCATAACTTCTTCGCTAAATCAGAAAATATAGACATCATGCATCTGAAGGTACCAGAGCATTACATACCCAAATGGCATTCTTCTAAAAAACAAAAGTACCAAATGTGGCATAAAAGTGGTTTTCTCCCCGATCTTCAAGTGCACAAATATTTGGTTATATCCGCAGTATCCATCAAGAAAACAAAATGAGGGTGTCCCATCAACCCATCTAATATTTGATCGATGAAAGTGCAGGGGAAAATGATCCTTTCGATTGCAGATTCAATTTTATGTAGCCGATACAAACCCCCCTCCATCCTGTCACGCTTTTATAGGAAGAATAAGTTCATTCTTTCATTTCTGACATGTTGAATCCACCTTCGGGAACCACATAAAAATCGGGCTTACCCAAAGAACCTGTTCCAGATAGTATATATAAAACCCGCATTTAACCATTTCTGTAACTTCTTTTCCTCGACAACTTTCATGACTGGTTCAAATTTCTCCTTGATGCCTGTTCGGGCTTCAGACATTCCAACAATATTTTGTGCATACAAATAAAGTGGGCTGATACTCCTCTGTGGTCTTTAATCATTCAAGCACTCAAGCCTCAGATTTTCTCAAATTACTAAACATCCTTCGTTATCTCACTTTCGCCAATGCAATTGATATGATAACTCGGTTTTCTCTCTTTCTCGCTCTAAAACTCATATTTCAAATGACCTGGCAACCTTCAATATTAATAATTTCGCACTAGCTTCCCCGCCCATGAGTTTGCTATGTCCTCGGGCCTTGCCACTTCATCTTGACTATTTTCATTTATACTTGAGACTGTTTCATTATTAAACAAATTTGAAGGCAGAACTTCACTATCAAACTCTAGTACTCTGAAATTCATCTCAATTTCATTGATAGAGTTTTTGAACATACAACGAATTCACTTCATCATCGAGAAGGCTATTGCTTCTTACAACCATACTAACCATCTTCCTCTACACAGATGTTCCGCACTTACACACAAAATGCAATCGCCCATTCCCAACTCGAGTGTCGGCCACCCTTCAGACAAGCGATCAAGGTAGCCCCGTTGTTAAGAAAGGTCTTCCCAAAGAATAGAGGAACTTGGAGGATCTTCTCCCTCCATCTCGCATGATAACAAAATTCCACGAAAAACAGCCTCCAAACCTCGACGAGTACATCTTCCGAACGCCCTCCTGTCATGCCATTGATCTATCAAATGATCCGTAAAGTAATTGCCAAGCCAAGTTAGTTCCCTAAACTAAGTTCTCCTGCATTCACCGATAGAGGCATCAAATTATACTTGCTCCAGAGTCACATAAAGCTTTCTTGAACTCACATTTCTATAGAACAGTAAAGAAATCATGTGGTCTTTCTTCATCTGGGCTGATTCTCGTGACAATGGCACTACATGAAGCAAACAAGTTAACTTATACCCTCCTCGCCTATCTTTCTTTTCTTGCTCAAGACCTCCTTCGTAATTTTATAAAGAGGCATTTGATCACCTCTCTACAAATGGGATATTTATTTATATTTTCGAAATATCCAAGAATTTAGAAACCCGGTTTCTTCTTTCACTTCCGTCTCCGTGGGAATGGTACCACAGAGCATAAGCCGGTAATTCCTTTCTTTTTTCGGCCATTTCTTTCTTTCATCCTGTCAATCAGCTCTGCCTCTCTTCTTTTCAGACTCTTTCTCTCCGCCTCGCCCTTCAAGTTATCTGCCTTCACAAGCATCAAATCCTTCCCACTTCGCAATCGAATTGCCATGCGCCTTTGTAGTTCTTCCTGGTGTCAATGAATGTTCCTATTCATTGGGCTATTCAAGGCCAATTGCCCTACTTGTGTTCTAGATTTTTCGAAGCACTAGCATTCTTTCAAACATCTCGGTATCGCATCAAAGTTTCAAGTCGATAGCTTGCCTCATGAATGTAATAAATTTTGTTATCCCCTATGAACTCGCAAAGATCTCATCCTCAATGGTCAAGTTATCCTCTCTGACCCTAGTATTCATTTCGCCCTCACCTCCTTGCCGCCGGCCATTGAATCTCGTGGTCGCCGGAGACCCTTATACAGGATGTCGTCCTCGCCTCGGCCATGTACGCCCTCCACCATATGAGAAATTCTAACGGTTCTCGTTGCCGATGGTAAAGGTATAAGGTGTTAGGATTTTGCTTGAAATGATAACTTCTTTGCTTGTTCACGTACTTAGCCTTCGAAGACTATAAGAACCTTCTTCAGAATCCTTACCAAGACTTCTTCTCATCAATTCTCTTTCTACAGCCTTCCTCTACGAAAGCAAGGTGTATCTTCCTCTCTGCTTGTCCATCCTATGCATTATAGCATCCAATCCTAGCTTCCATGGCTGTCATCTCGCTTCACCTACGACTCCCTTTTCCCTCTGCTATTACCTCTGAAAACTCAAATGGAGCTCGATATTGCATTTTTCCGTGTCCTTTATCGATCTCATTTTTCGAAGACTTTTCATTAATGCTCCACAAAGATGAAGCATCAATAATACCCTTCATGTATCATTCAGAGCATGATACAATTATATCCATCTGGGTCTTCAAGTCTATTCCATGCATTGGGCACCTCTCTTCAACAATCTTTTTGAATCTTTCCAAGCTACATACGTGCTCTCATCTTCCCTCTGTTGAATACAATTATCTCTCTCGCTCTATGAAGTAGAGATGGAGGAAAAAATCTGCCTAAGTGTTTCTACCAACTCTTCCTAAGTATCAATAGATCCATATGGTAAATGATCTCACACCATGTGGCTGCTATATCTCCTCAAAGAAAATGGGAAGAGATGTAGTTTTATCACCTTCCCTCGGTCTCACACCGTCGCCTTCACTCGTATTAGCCATCCTGATAAATCTTCCCAGTGCTCATTTGGATCTTCTGTGGGATGACCAGTAAACTGCTGTTGCTGAACCATTTTAATCAGTGCTGGCTTTAGTTCAAAATTGTTTGCATCCACTCGTAGGTCAATTGACGCGTATCACTCTTCTTGAATACGTAGCCCTAAATCCTCCATCAGGTCAAGAATGCAAGCCCTCCGGCTCTCGGCCCCATGTTCCTCCGTTTCGTCATGTATCTCTTTGCCATAGCCGCATTTTCTCGTTCTTGTCTTTCTTAAGCTCCCGAGCGTTCTCTCCAATTATGGTCTACCTGAATCAAGTCGATTCCTGCTTCCTATGCATTGGGCGTTTCGAAATAAAAAAGAATACTCACATTATCAGGATTAGTCAAACCTAAACAAATATTTCAACATGGCTTATTAAAAAATTAGTGACTAATGTAGTCACCGTTGAAAAGCTATTTTTGTTCTTTTCTTAAAATGTCCAAATTAGTATTTCCTTCTTTCGGGCCGTAGAATATTGTTCTAATTAATTATTTCGATCCGACAACTGCCAAAACTTGCTTTTTGCACCAAAAGACCTATACAAATTTATGACATCATTACCCAAGACTATTGTCTATCTCTCAAGAATAATGCCATGGAACTTGTTAATTATATTTGCAATTATACTGATTAAAAATGGTTTCCTTAAGACTAGATAAATTTCTTCCCGGTTTTGATCCATGATTTTAAGTACGATCAACAAGTAATAAAAGTGGATTTAAGTCCGTATATCGATCCTACGTAGATCTCAAGAATTCACAATCAACTACTCCTGACTACTCAAGCTCTATACTATTTGGACTATGATTTGCAATTGATATATTCCTAGCAACCTTTGAAAATAATGAAAGAATAACGATATGTAAACTAGAACAAAATGAAATAATGCTTAAACTAAAATAAAAGAAATTAAAGAAATGGATCTATCAGTTAGTTTTTAAAGGGAGCATTGAAAATACAACTGTTGTGAAACATCAATTCCTGCAGACTACTATGTAGCTTTACTTCATGAACTTCATATTTAGAATTAGTCCAAAGGAGAAGATAATGCCATGATTCTCCTAATGACATATTTCATCATCTTAATCTTCCCTATTTCTTCGACGCAGGATTAGATAACTACTTTTAATCTGAGTTGCCTTGTTATGGGTATTTTTCTTTTTCAATACTATACCTTAACATGGACTGTGAACCTTAGCTCCTAAAGATGCTAACATTGGTTTACACTATACCGGGTTTCTCATCCTCCAAATTGGAACAATTCATTCTTTCCTGATTAGATCCTTGCCAACACTGATTGAACTTCTTATCGCCTAATCGAGGCGAACTCTCTGCTCATTTTAATTGATAAGTCATTCAACTCATATTCTATTTCATGAGAAGAAGATTTATCGATTAGAATTTATTAGAGCCCATTGTGGATCCCCAATATTAGGTTCGTATGGCCCTTCGGGATATTGTTCAAAACCCCAGAATGCCTTCTCCACAGGTCACTCAAAGGGCCTCCCGAAATCGTAGCATGAAACAATCCTATTACGTATAGACACTAATATTTGGATCAGATAATAACACAACAAACCAAACAATGGGATTCAAGTCTCGGTTCAAGGGACTCCGATAAATGATGCGTAAAAAATAAATTCTAACAACAAACAGAATTCAACTAAGCCGGGTTTTTGAATTACTTCATTACACTAATCTGCATTCTTGATCAAAAGAACTATCAGATCGAACCTAAGTTTGAATTCAAAATTTGTTCGACTTAAACGAACCAGCAAGAATTTGAAGAAATTAACATTCTCAGATCTCGCCTTCAACTTCAAATAACTATCATCCGTATCCGTAATTCAAAAGAAATAACAATCTACTCTAATCTAATCAAAGCAATACTCAACAAAGAAAGAAAATAAAATTAAACTACACGAGCCTTCACAATACCCACTCTCCTTTCAGATCTTTCACGCCGCTTTCTTTGTAAAGGCAAATACTCTCCCGCATTTACAGGAGTTCTGGAAGTCATCCTCCTAACTTCGATGCACCTATTTGTGGATTCCAAAATAACCCGCCCATTGTTTGTTCGCGTTCGCCACTCCATTTGCTCGTCGCGACCTCGACTTAATGTCGCAACCTTCTCTTCACGCCGACTTCCACCGCTCGCTATCGAGTCGCTCGGGATGTCGCGATTTCAATCATACGTCATGACTTCATCTTTCTCGCATTATGTTCCGTGTCGCGACTTCAATCATACGCCGCGACTTCAATGTTATGCTTATGAGCCTTTTTGATGTCGCGGGAAGTTTTACTATTGTCGCGGACTTGTCTTCAGTGATCTCGTGGGTATGCTGATGTCGCTGACAGCCTAAACGCATGTCGCCGATCTCCATTCTTGCAAATGATGTCGCGACTACTAAAAAGACGTCATAATTCATATAATCCTCAGGAATGTATGTAGCTTACCACCAAGGACGCCAGATCTTCTTTCATTGGGGGACTAATGTCACGACTACTAAAAGACGTCGCGATTTCACCTTTACTTCAACCGATGTCGCGACCACTGAAGGACGTCGCGACATCTTCCTCGATTCGCTTGATGTCTCTATCCCGCTCTAACCGCCGACTTCTATGTTCACCCTCTTGAAAATCTTTGCTGCAACTTCTAATTAAAGGTCACGACTTCATGTCTACATCATAAGCCAATTCGTCACACTTCAAAGGGTGTCGCCACATCTTGTCTCGCTTCTTCATATTAGTTCCCCGTCGTCTGATTTGGAGTTTATGCTGCGACCTCGTGTTATTCTTCATTATCACAAAGTCGCTGACATCAAGTCCTTTCTTTCCAAAATTAGCTGCGACTTCCTTTACTTGAGAAGGTCGCTCTTGTGGCTTTGTAGTCGCCTCCTCGTCGCGACCTCATGGTGGTATCACCACGTCATTTATTCTCGTCGTGTCACGACGTCACAACAATGATGTCAGCATAAATTTGAACTTTCTTCATTTGATCGCTTCTTTTATTCTCGACTGCTCATATTTCCTCGTCAACTTCCTTCAAGAAATACTACCACCGATTCACTCTTCGCTTTCTTCTTCAAAGGCAAATTTGTTGAGGTCATGACTTGAATTGCTGGAAACGCACTGCTGTCGCGATTTCGCCCAGCTAATTTTTAAATTCATATGTGCCTATTTCATGATTTTTGCTAGAATTTGTTTTTCTCACGTATTTTCCCGCAAATTGGAATTTGATTCAATTATCGCTTTATGCAAACAAATTCGTCATTATTCTCATTATAAACTCAGAAAAATGTATTAAAAATCTCATGAGTTTTGACTCACAACCGTAAGTTCCAACATAAGAGATTTGTCTCGGCTTGACGACGCACTCGGGCATATTAACTCCGCCAAAACTCCTATTGGAATGTCTCCATACGTACTCTTGTCTTTATAAAACCTTGTCACCTACCTTCTCGAAAGAATATAAAGCCATGTGGGCCATCAAGAAGCTTAATTTCGATTTTAAAGTCGCTAAGGAAGATAGACTACCCGCTTAAATGAATTTGGAAGAGTTGAGGAATGAAGCCTATGATAGTGCTGCACCTTACAAGGATAACAAAAAAATGGGCATGACTAAACGAATTTTGAGGGAGGGTTCAAGGCAGTGAGATTAGGTCTTGTTATTCAACCTGCACTAAGAATCTTTCCAGAAAGCTGAAATCCAAATGGAGGACCATCATACAGTGGTATCACAATAATAATTTGGGCAGTGACACTTAGAACCAGCAATCATGAAGAGTTCAAGGTTAATGGTCGAGATTAAAGGCACTACCTTGGGAGAAAGCAAATTAAAGAGTGTAACCCTCATTCTCGAACAGAAATTGAAGAAACACAACAAAGGGCGCTATAAAGTCCAAATCTAAAGACTAAAATCGAGCAAATTTTTGTGGAAGGCAATCCACACCAGTTTGTTTTTAATTTTTCTCGCTATAGTTTACAATTTATGCTTTAAATTTCTAATAGCTTATTATTGTGATTTTACTTATTATTGATTGAAGAGTAGGTAACATTTTTTCGCTTACAGACAATGAAGATTGTGCAAAAAGAAGAGCATCCAAATCAAACTTCAATCAAAGATAAGAGACCAAAAAGTGGCGTGATTTCTTCTTCTTGATTTTGATTTTAAAATTTGTCTTTGATATAGCATGATTGAAAGTTTGGGGAATTTTATCTTGTTTTGGTGCTTAAATTTTGAAATGTGATGTATAGTAGAAGCAAGTGAATTTTTCGCAGATGGAAGATGAATCAGTTGTAGTTGTTTTGAATGGAATTAAATAAATTGAAATTGTCAAGAATTTGAGTGTTTGATATTTTGGTCGCAACATTAATCCAAAAAGCTGTAACCAAGAATGCCGGATGAAAATAAAAAGTGGAAAAGAAAGTCAAAATAATGAAACTGAGGTCACGACTGAAATAAAGGAGGGAAAGAACATTTTTATGTTGCAACACCAAAGTCCCTGTCGTGACCACATTTCAGGTCACAACCAAAAATTTTGAAGTTGCGACCAGAATAGTCCTAGAGTCAAATAAAGTAAGTTAAAACCTCTCAATTTGGGGCATTCCAGCAGTTAAAAAAAAATAAATTCATTGAAAATCATTAATTTAGAGGCTCAATACTTAATGTCGCGACTAATACAAGGTAAATCATGACATTAAACCCAACTTCTATTCCACTTCAAATTCCACTAGACTACACCACCCCAACCTTTCGCTCTCGCATCATTCATTCGTAATCTTTGAAATAAATATTATTAATGCAATGCATCAATGTCTGATCAACGAATCTGGTTCTATTTCGCGAGATTCAAGGAGAATAACTTAGGAATTTAATAAAACGATCAATATTCTCACCAAATTCCCAAAACCCCTATCGAAATATCAAAGAGCGTGAATTCGAAATCTCATTCAATTCATTCCATCGAAAAATTTAAAGAAAGGATAAATGGCCTCAGAGTTCCCAAGAGACGAAATCACTATAAAGGCATAACAAAGCGAAAACAAACAAAGAGAATGAAGAGAAGTGAGAATGAGAAAAGAAGAGTTTCAAGCCGTGAACACAGTAGTTTAGTGAATTAATGGAGTCGAAAACAAACCAATTCCATTCCTATTCCATAAAACTATGTGTAATCAAGAGAGTGGTTGATGGGGAAGGAATTGGAAGAAGGGTTAATTGTAACTCCATCAACTTCTCCAAAAAGAAGAAGGAGAAAGGGCTCCACTTGTTGCACAACCTTGTTCACATCGACCACTCTTGGAGTTAGCTCTAAGGTCCGTGAACTAAATTTCAAGCAGAGTCGCAACCTCTGGGGGGGAAGATATAGGATTTAGATCAAAAAATAGAGAGTTTTCGAATTTAGCTACATCAGTTTGTAAGGAGTTGCATTGTACAATATCGAAATGATTTGATATTTGAATAAAATTCTTTTTTACTTACGAACCTGATTGTTTATAGATCAAATTTTGTTTCTTTGTGTCATTTTCCTCGTTTAGCATGATAAATAAATAAATGCCTGCATGAATCAAATAAATAATTATGTTCTTTCCTAAGAACAATTTCAGAAGAATCGTGGTGTAGAAATGAGTAAACTGAATAGGAATACTGCTCGCATTGTTTAAATTCGCATTTTTAGTTTCAGAAAATTGGAAAATCGTTATCACTGATGTGAACAAAATACTGATGAAATAATGTAAGTAGACAAGAAATAAATACAAGTCTTGAAGAAATAATACACTTGGGTCAACAAAACTTATGAAACTTTTGACAGGAATTAGAACATTTTTTTGGGAGATTCAGATCAGAGTCCATAGTCCTTAACTTGCTGACATTGACAGGCGAAATCTAGGTGAAATGTTCAACAAGAAATGATAGAGGCCATCCTGCGCTTGAGCTTTTCTAAGCCTACCCTCAATATATGCTTAAGCATATTCTCTAGTTCCTTGATTCAGCCAAATAAGCCTTTATTTCTTCAAAAAAATAAAAATAAAACAAAGAATTGAAAACCTAAATTCCTTCCTCGTATTGAACCCGCAAAGAGCCCAAATTATCTAGTTTCCAGTTCAGAAAAAGTTTACTATAAAGGAAGAAACAAGTTTGGGGGAAAATATTTCCAAATTTTTACAATGAAGGAGGTGAAGAAGTAAAGAAGCAGAAGCTAGTGAAATAAGGAATAAGTTTTGTCTTCAGGGCCTATTTCCTTGAACAATTAAGCCTGCAGGGTGTTTTAACACCTAGTACCCTAATGTTAACTGGTATGGGAGTTGCCAGCCCAAAGTTCTAAGAGTAATAGGAAAGCCTAAGAAGACAAAACATTGCACTACTCCCAATCCTAGAAAAACAAAAGCAAAAGAGTTCAAGAAACAAAGGAACTGGCCTGAAAAAAGAGTATATGGAAATTGAAATTCCCTAAAAAGAATTCAACATGAAGATGAATCAGGCCAAGAGTGAGGAGAATCAACAAGTACAAAGAAGAAAAAGGGTGAAAGTTGAAGGCAACAAGTATAGAGAAAAGATGGAAACTGGATGATTTACAACTTAAATTTTTCCATTATCTACCCAAATACCTAAGCCCAACATTACAATCCTGAAAGACCTCATTGATTTTGAAGGTTGAATTTTTACCTACATTAAGGAGATCAATATGAAAACAAGCCTATGGACTTTGACAAATAGCCCAAGAAACTCCCGTAAGTTTAACTAAATTCAACATGAAGATGAAAAGGATTGAAGACTCCGCACACACATATGTAACAAGACTTGTCAATAAAACCGTTTAAATACATTAATTCATCAAGAAATTTGTGATAGAAGTATATCATGTCTTATTCTTGAATAAAAACTGAAATTTAAAATGATGTTGGTATCTCTTAGTTCTAGATCATAAGGTGGAATGAGAAAGACTGTGGTATGAATCAGAAAAATGTCCTTAAAAATTTTAAGCTTATTTGTTTGAGGATAAACAATTATTTCTTTTATTTGCTTGGGGACAAGAAAAATTTTAAGTTTGGGGGAATTGTAATTTGCATGTAAACAGACCAGTCAAAATAAATCTTGTTATGTGAGTGTGTGTAGGTCTTCCTTTCTATTCATCTTGTGAAATTAGTTAATCTTCCGAAATTCTCCTCAAACTAATTTTAAGTCCCATAGGCTTGTTTCTTTTCATATTGATCTCCACTCACGTAGGCAAACTCAACCTTCAAGATCAAAAAGGTCTTTTCGCTTGTAATGTTAGGCTCGGGTAATCAAGTAGATAAATGGAAAATTTTAGGATGCAATTTACCCGCATTCCATTCTTCTCTTTTCTATATAATGGCCTTCATCTTTCATCATTTTCTTTCTTCTTCTTGTAAACTCTCCCACCTTCAACTTATCAGCTTAGTTCCTTTTTACTTGAACTCGGTTCAAAGAATTGGAATAGTGCAATGTTTTGTCTTATTAGGCTTTCTATCACTCTTAGAGAACTTTGGGCTAGCACTCCCATACCACCGCATTAGGCATCTGTGGTGTTGAAACACCCCTACGAACTTAATTGTTCAAGAGAGATAGGCCACAAGACAACTTATTCCTTCTTTTTTTTTTCTTGATCTACAGCTCTTCAATTTATTTTCCCTCCTTCATCCTTGTAATCCAAAAGAAATAGTTTCCCCCAAACTTGTTCCTTTCTGCATAGTAAACTTTCCTTTTCTGAAAACTAGGTAATTTTTGGGGTTCTTTCTGTGGTATTAATTATAAGAAGGGAATTCAGGTCTTCAATTGCTGCTATTTGAAGAAATTAGGCTTTAGGCTAAATCATGGAAATAGAGTGTATGCTTTTGCATATAATAATGGTAGGCTTTGAGAGGTTCAAACTTCCAAGGATGGCCTCTATCATTTCTTGTTAGTTGTTTCTGCCTAGGATTTCGCCTCAACCAATAATCTAACAAGTTCTAGGACCATGTGCTTTTGAATTTGGATTATTCCAGAAGATGTCCCTAATCCCTCTTAAAGTATTTAGGATTTTCCAGACCTTGTGCATAGTTTTCAGATTTGTGTGGACTTAGTTGTTTACTCAAAATTCCAATCATTTATTTAACTTTTAATAAATTGTATTTTCTAATTCTACAATTTAAACTGGTTCAAACTAAAGCGCAACCTCTTATTAAGGTTCCATGGTTCATATTCTTTTCTCTTACGGTGTTGTTGGATCTCATCGATTATTGGTGTCATTGTACAAATGGCTCGAAAGATATAGATCATTTCTTGCAGACAGATAATGAATGACACAAACAACACAATTCACTTAATCAGACCCATGCATCCAAAAAAATCACTTTATTAAGAAACTGGAATTTCATTCATTTAATAAATTCAAATATAAAACACTCAATACTGCACAATCTAATTGGGCCTGATTCCAAGCTCCTGGTGGATTTCCTAAAAGAAAGTCCCAGTTTGCTATTTTCAAGTCACGACCTCAAGATTAGGTCGCGACACGAATTAACTCATTGCGCTTGTTCGGTTGGGCTGACATCTTCGGTTGTATTTAGATTCCTTGCAAGCGCCTTGATTAGTGGTCGAGCCTCCAAGCAGTGTGACCACATTTATGTGGCCATGTCTTCAGTTCTAGGTCATCACTTATTTTTCTGGCTGCAACTTCTTTGTTTGAGCTTTTGTCCTCATACATGTTTCTCGTCACGACGTCGATAACAGGTTGTGACTAAGTAATTTCTCTTATCACAGCTTTTCCGGTCACAACCTTAAAAGCACATCGCGACGTTGAATTCTTTACATTTAGTCTCAACCTCAACGCTTTGTCATAACAAGTCCTTCTTAGTTCTGTCGATGTTCCTTGTCGCAACCTTAGAAGCACGTCACGACCTCTTTGTTACCTTGCTGACCCTTTGTCTTTGTCTCAATTACATATACTTAGTCGCGACACTGATCATCTCTGTGGCGGCCTTCTATCCTCATCAGTGCGAATTTTTAGTCGCAACCATAAAACTGGGTCGCCACCTCAATTTATATTCCTTGCCTTCTAACAAAATTGCAACCCTATTTTTATTTGCATTCATTTTCCTTGCTTAGACCCTCTCTGTTGGTCGCAACCACAAAATGAATTATCAGCGACCTTATAGTTTCTTTCTTTTACATTAGGTTTTGTCCCGGTTGCTTCAAATGTAGTTACAACTGGGCTGATTTGCAGACCTCCCTTTGTTTCTTCAACTTACATTTAGTCTAACTTTGAAAACCCTCCATATAGAGACCACTTGTCTTTGTTTCATGCGACCTCGGTTATGTTCGAACCTCGTTGTCTTTATTTGAAAGTGTTAGGTTGAATTATTAAGCCACCTCATATTCTTCCTTGAATGTTCTCCTTCTATCTGCCAACTCTTCCTTGGTTGCAACGTCTATTACTTCAGGTGCTTTGTTATTTGTTATCGCCTCACTTTCACACCATGACTTGGCAATCTGACCACCCATTTCTCACTCAAGACTAGATACCAGTGGTGTCGTGACATGGGAGAGAGTTCATGGTTAGACTTGTTGATGGGACATTCGACATTGGGGCTTTGATTCTATATGGTCTGCAAAATTTTATTTGAGTAAAATATCCATATTTTGTATATTAATGTCCAAACATTCATATTGTAATATAAATTAGAAAAATGGTTAAAATCCAATGAGTTTTGACTCATCAGGG
Organism: Tetrastigma voinierianum; assembly: GCA_016808115.1. Classification (NCBI taxonomy): domain Eukaryota; kingdom Viridiplantae; phylum Streptophyta; class Magnoliopsida; order Vitales; family Vitaceae; genus Tetrastigma; species Tetrastigma voinierianum. The sequence goes on along the minus strand of JAEQBH010004812.1, from coordinate 77,280 downwards.
ATTACAGTAAAGACTTAAATACCCATATAACTAACTAAAGACACTGTACAACATTTGTAACACTTCCAAATAGTCACTCTCTGGTTGTAGATTATACAGGAAGAGGTGTGAAAGAAAGACTCTTGATATCCTATAACTAACTAAAGAGACTATAAAATGTTTGTCACACTTTCCAAGCGGCACTCTCTACTGACAGATTCTTGATGAGTCTAAAAACTCATTTTATTTTTAATCCATTTTTCTGAATTTATTACAAGTTAATTGTTGATTCATATACAGATACTTGGGTAATTTGCTCAAATTTAATTTTGCAGAAAAGTACAACAGAAGCAAAAATCCCAGCAAAAACCAGAAGAGATAAGCCTGTGAGAAATGAGTCGCAGCGAAAATCGAGATGTAGCAGAGCTCATTTGTTTGATCATTTCAATCCTGCGACATCACCAAGATCAGTCTTGAGGAAGAAATAGAAGACCTTAGCAAGAGAAGTCGTGACTTGAAGTTGAGCTTGCGACTAGAATTACCAAAGCAACAAGTGAAAGAGGTTGTGACAAAGGAAGTGTGGTTGAGACTAAAGGAAATATTCAAAGTAGAATCTTCGGTCGCGACACCACTCTGAAGTCAGCGACGCTAATTGAAATATGGCGGTCGTGACGTCTGTCCCGAGAGATGGCGGCGTGGATTAGTCAATGAAGCAACAGGAGGTCTCTACAAGAAAATGGCTACAATTAGTTTTAAATGAAGAAGGGCTCCATTTGAGGTCGCGACGTGCCATTGAGGTCATGACAGCGAAGCTGGAGTCTCAACGGGAAGATTGAAGTTACTGACCAAATTAGAGTTGAAGAACAAAGGGAGATTCATGACACGAAGCGAGAGTCCTTGCCAAGAAACTGAAGTTGCAACCATTTATTAATCAAGGACCACAAGCGATGACACAGCGGCGAAGAAATCCAGTGCCCAACTACTTTTGAGCAATTGGGACTATGAGACCAAAAACGACATGAGGTGTGACATCGCGAGTCGCGACACGGAATCATGGAGGCGGTTTGCAAAGAATCGAGTTGCGACTAGAAGAGGGAATGAACATCAAAAGAGGTCGCGACGGGAAAAAAGTCACAACCAGAACTTAGGCGAGTTGAAGCGAAATATAGTCGCGACTTAAAGCGAAGTCGCGTGTGTAGCCTCTGGAAGAGAAGTCTTGACTCATAACTAAGGTCGTGACTCAGAATGCAGAAGAAGATAAAGACAACGAGGTGAGGCGCCGACTCTTGGCTCTTGAACCAGCAAGGTCGCGACCACAAGCGATGTCGCGACCATTAATCTAAACGATTGCAAGGAATGTCGCAGCAAGTGAGTTCTTGATTGAGCGAAGCAAGAGAAATCGGGTTGCGACACGGCTTGAGGTTGCGACCCGGGATGATAAGCCCAGGCTTTCTTTTAAGAATTCCACCTAGAGGTTTTTGCATTAGGCCCAATTTCTTTTGACAGTTATAAATAGACAGTGTTAGAATAGTAAAGCAACTTCATATTCCTTACCCGGGAAAAGGGAACGGAAGACTTCGATGTATAGTCTATAGTAAATTTTAGTTTAATTTATTTTATTTTATTTTCTTTGTTCTTGAATTCTTTTTTGATTTAGTCTATGACTGTGAAGAAATGAGTGTTTAGTTCTATTTATGTTATTTTCTTCATAAATTATTGCCAAATTTATGAAATCTAGACAAATTTCAGGAATTCATTTCTTCTCAATTATAGTGGATGTATGTGATTGGTACTCCATTTCTTTAATCGTGTCGATGGTGGAACCTGACTCTTTAGTTTGAATTAGAGAGTTAATTACAGTCTTTTCTACAAAAATCGGAGAAAATTATTTAGATTTGGGATTTACTTACTTGGTGTAGTTTTTGAATCGATAAGTTCCCGATAGTAGTCACAGAATATCGAGTTTAAGGAGTGTATCTTGCTCTTGTTTCGGGATGCCCTGCGTGACACGGAAGTGAAGATTCCTAAGAGTGAGCATTCTCTTATGGGTATGTTAGACTACCATTGATGGCTGCGAATACGAAAGTTCATTTGATAATACTTATTCGCTCATAGTGAAGTTGGAGGAGCATTTAACATTATAAATAATGAAGTTCACCTTAATATAGAGGAAGTTCTCGACTACTGTGTTAGTTGAGATCTAATCAAGGGAAAGGACGAACCAATAGATCGAAGGATGAGCACCCAATTAAGTGGTAGAACTTTGCAAGAAATCACGAGAAGAAAAGCGAATCTGCGGAGTCATGTAGAAATGGGTGTGAAGTATTGAGTAAAAATACCGGATCTAGCAAGAAAAGCATAAATACAAGTAGTGGTTCAATCTTGACTTGAGAGAAGCAAGAGCTTCTAACCCGATGATTGTGGAAATCCAAGCTACAACATTTAGGCAATCTTGGACAAATCGGATCCATCGATACAATATTGCGATGTATTTTCATGCGAGGTGATTATTTCATTGTAATTCAACAGTCGTTTCGTTTCTCGAGACATATTAGATCCAGTATTTTGCTCTTTATACTTTTATTTTTGGTTATTCTCATGTTATTCCAATTTCTATATTTAGCTAATAGTCTAGGATCTATTATTCTTTATAGATCAAACTTTCACTATCATTATCTTTAGTCAAAATAGCATAGAACTTCAGTAGTTGGGGTAATTGATTTTAGTGTGCCAATCTACGTAAGTGTTGCGATTCGTGCGAAGTAGGGTGATGGGAATTAACAAAGTATATCCTAATTTTCCTCCTCTTGCCGTAGTCATTCACTCTGATATATAAGCGGTCTAGAATTCGAACAGGATAGGTTTTCTTCGTACAAATGATTTAAGTGAAGTCAAAGCTGGTGAATTAAATTTGGATTTTGGGTTTCGGTAAGCAAGGGTTAGGTTGTTCACGAGTGAAAATAAAATAAGAAAAAAATGTAAATAGAACCCTTGAGTTTCGGACCAGTTTGATGTTTTAAAGCAACTAACATGTCCTCGGGTCTTTTTCTTTGCATTGGGGAGCATGATATATAGTCATTTCCCGAACCGGATCTTCATTTAGCTTTAAAACCTAGACCTATGATTTTCCCTTTTAAAACATAGCATTTAAGCGGGCAAAAATATTCCTAACCAAGTGATATCATATCTCGAAAACCTACACGGTAACTAATAGGAGCAATAAATTGGATAACGGGGGATCTAGTGATAAGCATCCTTTGTAACCAAAAACTTGCTAAATACTGCGTTAGTGAGGGTGTGCCCTGAAGATTTTAACCTAAGGTGAAATAGAACACAAATACCCATAAATGCGTGGGTTAAAAGCGAGAAAACCGTCGGTTACCTCAAATCCTAGCCCGGCTGACCCTCCTCGCGAGGAGGAAGAGTGCAACTGACATCCTCACGAGTTGTCATCCTCGAGAGGAGTGTTTAGTAACTTGAAAATGGAAAAAGAAAGGGAAAGAAAATGAAGCGTCGGGAAGCGGAGGTAGCTTCTCCAAAAATTTATTATGATGATTGATATGCAATTTATTTACGGGCGAGGTTTATATAATAACCGAGAAAAGGAAATTACAAAACAATATGAAGCAAACAAAATTGAGTGGTAGAAGGGCTGAAAACCAAACGATTGACAACACAAAAACGGGAGCGAACGATTTTAAATGCACGGTGATTTTACGCTATCGCCGCGAAAGTCGCTATCATAGAGAAAAATACGAGCATAGCGAAAATTGAAATTTTCGGTTATGCACGATAATTTATTTATGATAGCGAAATTTACTATCATAGCGAAATGTCGGCATAGCAAATTTTAGCTGTTCTAGCTCTTGTTCCATTGCTTCTACTTGAGTACTATTCATTCTTATTTGTTCATTTCTTCAAGCTTTGATATTCTTCATTCGACGCTGAAATTGATAAAAAACATATGAAATTGATGAAATCAACCCGACTTTGGTTATGATTGGATTAACCACGATAATTTGGCACAATTCACAAAAACTAAAAATAGCCTCTTAATGCAATCGAAGTGCAATAGGGACCCAAACATGTCAATTGGGTTAATTATAACAATTAGTACAAAAAAGCTCAAAAACCTATTAAAAATAGGGTTCAAAATAGCACTTTTTGGGCACTAATCACCTAACCTACACATTGCTAGTCCCTTAGCAATGCAAGAAGAAAAATAATAAAAACATATAAAACTATAACAAAATAACAATGTTCACTAAAATTATATTTCAAAAGGTTGTGAATGAGTAATGCCTATTACAAGTAAAATCATCAAAGCCTTGTCAATAATTATCATGAGAGAATGAATGTCATACAAAATTGAGTATTAAGGCACGCTTCTTGGTAGATCAACGAGAAACTTCCACCAAAATCTAAGTGTTTGTTTGATCAGCTCTCAACAATAAACTGCTAAATTGCACTCTCCCCGAAACCTAGCTACTACCACGACCTAGCATGCTAACCAACCTAAATAGATCAGGACCCACCTCTTATTCCACAATTATTTTTGCGTTGTAGGGTGCAATGTTGAGGAATCGACCTCACCAAAGTCCATGTAACGGGGATCTACCGATGACTCCCAACCAATTAAGGCTTAGGGCACCAAGTCATAAGGATCTTCGATACAAACTCTTCGGGTTTCACCCCGGGACTTGAATGATTTGAGACTTCTTTTCTGACTTGCTAAACTCTCCCCCCGGACCGTGCTCGGGTTTCAAGGCAAAGCATTGCAATTGCAATTTTTCTTCTTTTTCTTTTCTTTTTCTTTTCTTTTTATTTTGGAACACGCATTGGCCTTCTATTCATGGGGGTCCTTAACCTATTAAAGGTGGTCAACGAAACTAGGGTAGGTTATTGCAAGGCAGGAGCCCTAAGGCGGAGTTTTTCGGGTTGTGAAGAAACGATGTACATGTGTGTGGATTAGCTAAGGTGGAAGAAAGATTCAGCAAAGTTCAGCGATCATCCACTGCGACTTGGCATGGAACGAATCTAACATCAATAGAATTGGACAAAGTTTAAATTTTTCAAACTATTAGCTAGGCAAAACATACAAAATTTTTGGTTGCAAAATGGGTCCAAATTTTGAAAAATGGGCATAAATATATGACTTTATAGAAAAGGGAACCAGCAAACAGCCCAAGAACATCACAAAATGGGCTTACTCAAAATAGTAACAAAAACATAAATACAAAATCCACTTCCTTTGTTGCTCTCCCAAACTGAACATCTCGATTAATGAAATAGGGCTTGGATTGGAAATTTAGGGGAGGAAGTGTTACCTCCTTGATGTCCAAAATAGGGCTTGGATTGGAAATTTAGGGGAGGAAGTGTTACCTCATTGATGAGATGTGATCATTTTTGGATGAGATACTTCACAGAAGCTTTCCATCGCACCTTATTCGCTCAGTTTAGGCCCAGAAACGAACAAGTTAGGAGAAGAAAAGAGAGAAAAAAAGTGACCAGTTGGAGCATTTTTAAAATTACACATTCATAAAATATTCAAAAGTGTTCTTTCTAACCATATTTGGATTCTACACTCTCTACGATTTCCAACGGTACAAAGAACGCCTAAAACGGAGTTCGGATGAAAATGTTATGAGCGAAACAAAATCGAGGAGAGGCAAAAGCGTGAGGCATAGCGAAAATTTTTCTTTATATAGCGAAAATTTCGCTATGTTTGCGAAATTTTCGCTATGTTTGCGAAATATTCGCTGTCTAATAGCGAAATTTTTACTTATTTATTTATTTATTTATTTTGAAAAATCAAATAAAATAATTAATAAATAAATAAAAATAAAAATAAAAATAGTAATAATAAAATAATAAAAATAAAAACAAAAACATATATATATATATATATATATATATATATATATATGCTATATATATATATATATATATATATATATATATATATATATATATATATATATATATATTTATATGTATTTTGAGACAAACCCTTTTTTTTTAATGTAAATTAAAAATAAATTTTGTTTTAAATAATTTTTTTTAAATAAAAATAAAATAAATAAAATAAAACAAACGAGTTTTTTTTTTTTTTTTTTACCTGTGCGTTGTTTTCTCACATTGTGGAGGCCATCCGTGTGAGATTTCGCTACCATAATGAAATTTCGCTACCATAACGAAATTTCATTTGCTTGCAATTTCGCTATATTTGCTTGAAATTTTAGCTATGAGCTGCTGAAATTTACAGCTATCATTGTGAAAATTTTGCTATGCCATAGCGAGAGTATAATCTCATCACTGCGTCCTCCCGACTGCTTGGCTTCTCCAAAATTTGCACCTGAGCTACAAAAATTATCTGAAAGAATTAAGAAAAATTGCATAAAAAGTAAAGAAATTAATCTAAAAACAATAATTAATTAAAAATTAGAGAAAACCTAAAAAAAAAAATTCAAGAAATCAAAATAAACCACGATAAAATAAAATAAGCCAAGAAAAATGAAAACAAAAATTAGGGGAGGCTTGTGCTCCCCCGAGCCACTCCTTAGGCCTTTGGGTTGTTGGAGGCTAGCGGGCTTAGAAATGCCGAGGTTCGGGTGCTCCAAATCCGAACCGGCACCCGAACCAACCACTGTGCCATGCGATGTGAGCAGCTGCCATTGTTTTTGATGTAGTGGCAAAATTCTGTACAGAGGCCACTAATCTCTTGAAGTTTAAATGGCCGATGAGTTGGACTTAGCTTTAGGGGCTTGAGTGTTGTAGGTTTTGAGCTAATGTTAATTATAAGCGGGGTATGCAATGGTTCGAGGATAGAGTGCGCTTGCGATGGAATTTATTAGGTGGCACAGGCATTGGCGGTGGTGTTTGGGTTGGGATTGTGGTGCGGGTGAGAGGCGGTATGTGGTAGGCGATAGGGAGTAGGGGTAAGTGATCTTGGTGTTCCAGCTTCCTCGGTCAGCCGTGGGAGATTGTAACAACTCTCCCATGGACAAACAACGGCACAAGTATATGAGGATTGGATAACTCTGTTGACCTTTGTTCTCCGCGTGGTGTCAGTCAAGCACCCTCATTCTGGATTTTCTTCCTCTTGATGAGCAGGCGATTGGTGAGCTTTGAGATGGATTCTGCCGGGATGTCAATTTTTGATCAATTTAAGCTTTGGAACCCATCAAATTTCTTGTTCGGGAGCTCTCTGTGTGTCAGGTTTCTGATTGGCACGGGCGATCCAACGCCACTTTGCTCCTCTATGAAATTATCCACTAGTTTGCTCAAGTTCGGGATGGCTTGTTCAGGGGATCAGAGGTTAGTGATTCTTCTTTCTTTGAAGTGGAGGAATAATATGGAGGTTCGGGAGATTTTTATTATGGAGGTCTTGATTCCGTAGGAATTTGTGTGATTCCTGACTATGGTTGTAAGCACTACCATATGGTGAACTCATCCATTAGTTTCTATAATCCCTCATGGACCTATATTCATTTGGATTCTCTCACGGGTTGCGACTTTGCCATGGCTGGCTACGTAATCCCTACGTGGCATATATGCCTAGGGTTTCTCTCCTCCTTTATTATTGCTCTTCAAGTGGGGGTTTCATTTGCTCTCAATTCAAACCACTAGAAAATACAATCCAGTAAAAATAGGGTAACCCAAGACAACAAAAGCAGGTCACCTGCTTGACTCTTTTTTTTTTTTTATGAAACTAAAAGAAAATGACAGTGAAATACAAAAGCAATTCACCAGAACTTGTGATGAGGATCACAAGTGTTCCACAGCTCGTCAAATGCACTTAGGCACCATCCCCGGCAACGGCGCCATTTTGATTCGTGCCACGATGGGGTGATGGAATCAGCCAGAATTTATATCTAATTTTCCTCCTACTGCCCAGTAGTCAAAATTCACTAGTCTCTTGATCTAGGGGTTGAACACGGGGGATGGGTTTTCTTCGTACCAAATGATTTAGTGAAGTCAAAGCGGTGAATTAAATTTGTTGGATTTTTAGGTTCGGTAAAAGCAGAGAGTTGGTTGTTCACGAGGCTGAAAATAAAATAAAATGTAAATAGAACCACATGAAGTTTCGGTTGCTTGGTTTAGGGTTTTAAGGCAACTAATATGTCCTCGGGTCTTTTTCCTTGCATTTGGGAGCATGACATATAGTCATTTCCCGAACCGGATCTTAATTTAGCTTTAAAACCTAGACCCTATGATTTTCCCTTCTTGAAACATAGCATTTAACCGGGTAAAATATTCTAACAGGTGATATCATATCACAAAAAACCTCTGCTGCCGGTAACTATTAGGAAACAACTAATTGGATAATAGGGATCCTAGTGATAAGCATCCACTTTGTAACCAAAAAACTTGCTAAATACACGTTAGTGAGGTGTGCTAGAGATTTTAACCTAGGTGAGGAAATAGAACACAAATACCCACCAAATGCGTGTTTAAAAAGCAGAAGGACAGTCGAGTTTACCAAATCCCTAGCCGATAGCCCTCCTCTTCGAGGAGGGAAGAGTCCTGCCAAACATCCTACGAGTTGTCATCCTCGAGAGGAGTGTTTGGTGGCAGAAAATGGAAAAGAAGGAAGAAAAATGAAGCAACGGGAAACGGGAGAGTTGAAAGCTTCTCCAAAAATTTATTATGAAGTGATTGGAGGTGTCATTTATTTGGGGCGAAACACCTTATGCTCGGAAAAGGGAAATTACAAAACAATATGAAACAACAAAATTACAGTGAGGTAGAAAGGACAAAAAACCAAAAGCGAGTCGTTTAAACCACAAAAGCAAGGGAAGCAGACAATTTTAAGCTATACCTGATGATTTTCGCTATCATAGCGAAAATTACAGGCATAGCGAAAATTACAATTTTCGCTATTCACAGTGATTTTTGCTATCATAGCGAAAATTACGGGCATAAGCATTACAATTTTAAGCATACCTGATATTCGCTATCCTCAAGAGCCCCCCCGCTATCACTTGCGAAGCCCAGCCTTTGTTCACAGATTCTTGTTCCATTGCTTACGTGTGGCTACTATTCCCCCACTTTGCCTTGTTCCATTTCTTCAAGCTTTGATATTCCTTCATTCGACTTCTTTGAAATTGATAAAAATAGCTATGAAAGAAGTGATGAAATCAACTTAGACTTTGGTTATGATTGGATTGACACGATAATTTGGCTTCAATTCACGCAAAAACTACAAAAAGCGACCTCGGGGCCACAATCGAGAAGTGCAATAGGGACCCGAACATGTCAATTAGAGTTAATTATAACAATTAGTACACAAGCGCTCAAAACCTATTAAAAATGGGTTCAAAATAGCACTTTTGGGCACTAAATCGGTTACCTTGACTTACATTAGTTTTACTGCTTGTACTTGACACAGTGCACTTGCGGTGTCATAGACTAAACTAATTTCAAATCCTAAACAATCGAAGATCTATTTAATCAAGCGAATTTATCCAAAGTGACATGGGTGCAAGAGAATTGTAAGGATCTTGTAACTATGTGAATTTGAGGGGTTTTTAGTCTATATAGAAAAAGGCAAACAATTCTACGGGAAGAGGTTTGAAAGAAAGACTCTTGATACCCAAAAACTAGCTAAATAACCTATAGAAACGTTATGGCTGAATTTCCCAGTGTTAGTCTACTCCTTATAGGCCTATAGGAAGGAGTTTAAAGAAAGGCTCACCGTACCCTTGAGCTAGCTGCAAGTATACAACATTCGTAACACTTCCCAAGCGTCACTCTACTTATAGATTATTTCTAGAAGGAGTTAAAAATAAAACTCGATACCACATAACTAACTGAAAACTACAACATTATTAATACTTCCAAATAATCACTCTCTGTTTATAGATTATACAGGAAGAGGTGTTAAAGAAACACTCTTGATATCCTATAACTAACTAAAGAGACTATAAAATGTTTGTCACACTTTCCAAGCGACACTCTCTTGATAGATTATACAGGAAGAGGTTTGAAAGAAAGACTCTGGATACCATAAGCGCTAACGAACCTATGGGTGCGTGCTTGTTCCTAAGTGTCACTCTCTACCTATAGACTACACAGGAAGAGGTTTAAAATAAAGGCTCCGCATACCCTTGAACTGACTATAGAAATTCCACAACATTCGAAACACTTCCCAAACGTCACTCTCTACTTATAGATTATACTAGAAGAGTTCTGAAATAAAAACTCCGGATACCCTATAACTAACTAAAGAAACTATACAACATTCAAGACACTTCCAAAGCGTTTCTCTCTTGTTATAGATTATACAGGAAGAGGTCTGAAAGAAAGACTCCAGATATCCTATAACTCACTAAAGAAACTATACAACTTTTGTCACACTTTCCAATCGTCACTGTCTACTGATTGATTATACATGAAGAGGTTTGAAAGAAAGACTTTTGATACCCTATAACTAGCTAAAGAACCTATAGAATGTTCGTAAATGTTCCCAAGTTTCACTCTCTGCTTATAGACTATACATGAAGAGGTTTCAAAGAAAGGCTATTCATACCCTTGATCTGACTACAGAAATTATAAAACATTCGTAACACCTCCCAAGCGTCACTCTCTACTTATAGATTATAGAGGAAGAGTTCTGAAATAAAGACTCTGAATACCCTATAACTAACTAAAGAGGCATATAGGTCGTAACACTTTCCTAAAATAAATCACTCTACGGTTATAGTTTATACGGGAAGAGGTGTGAAAGAAGAATCTTAATCATCTATAACTAACTAAAGAAACTATACAGTGTTCGTCACACTTTTCAAACAGCACTCTCTACTAATAGATTATACAAGTGTCACTCTGTACTTATAGATTATACTGGAAGAGTTTTGAAATAAAAACTCTTGATACCCTATAACTAAATAAAGAAACTATACAACATTCGTATCACTTCCAAAGCGTCACTCTCTAGTTCCAGATTATACAGGAAGAGGTGTGAAAGAAAGACTCTAGATATCCTATAACTAACAAAAGAAACTTTACAACTTTCATCACAGTTTTGATTAGTGCCCAAAAAGTTCTATTTTGAACCTTATTTTTAATAGGTTTTGAGTGCTTTTTTTATATGATATATTATAAATGCCCAATGACCATTGGATCTATTACTTGGGATTTATTAGAAGGCATTTTATGTTTTCAGAAGTGGAAACAAGTATCAAATCAGATCAATCATAACAAAGTGAGTTGGACTCATCAGTTTTCATAGTTTTTCATCAATTTATAAGCAGGAATGAGGAGTATCATTAGAGAAATGGAATGACATAGTGGAATGAAACAGCGCAGGGAAGCAGTGGGCAGTGGGAGTGGCGCCAAGAGTGCCACAACTGGTTGTTTTCTTTATCATAGCGTTTTCGGCTATCATAGCGAAAATCTTGTGCATAGCGAAAATTTAATTTCGCTATGCTGTATTTCGCTATGATAGAAGAAAATCCTTTGTGCATAGCGAAAATTGTCTGCTCCTGTGTTTGTGTTTAAACGACTCCGTTTTGGTTTTTCTCCTTTCTACCCTCACTGTAATTTTGTTGTTTCATATTGTTTTGTAATTTCCTTACTGCACTATATAAATAGAGTCAAGGTTTGTAAACATCAATCACTTCATAATAAATTTTTGGAGAAGCTTTCAGCTCTCCCGTTTCCTGCTTCTTATTTGCTTCATTTTCTTCCCCTTTCTTTTCCATTTTCTCGGCTACCAAACACTCCTTTGAGGATGACAACTCAGAGGATGCTTGGCTAGACCTCTTCCTCCTTGAAGAGGAGGGCTGCTGACTAGGATTTGAGGTAAACTGACGGTCCTCTATTGTTACAACATTTATAGGTGTTATGTTATATTTCTCACCTTAGGTTAAAATCTTATAGGCACACCCTCACTAGCATTATATTTAGCAAACTTTTTAGTTCTGATGGATGCTTATCACTAGATCCCACATTATCAGTTAGTTATTTCTAATGAATTAATGCGAGGTAGAGTTTTGAGATATGATATTACTTGTTAGATATTTTTGCCCGATTAAATGCTATGTTTCAAAGGGGAAAATCATAGGGTCTAGGTTTTACAAGCTTAATGAAGATCCGGTTCGGAAATGACTATATGTCATGCTCCCGATGCGAGAAAAGACCCGGGGACATGTTAGTTGTAAAACCACTAAACCGGTGGTCGAAAACTGGGGTTCTATTTATATTTTTCTTATTTTATTTTTAGCACATGAACAACCAATCCCATGTTTTACCCAAACCCCAAAATCAATTTAATTCACAGTTTTGACTTCACTTAAATCATTTGTAAGAAGAAAACCCATCCCTGTGTTCGACCCTAGACCGTTATACTGCAGTAGTTTGACTACGGCAGTAGGAGGAAAATTAGGATATAAATTTTGTTGATTTCGGATCACCCTACTGTGGCACGAATCAAGTTTCCAATCGTCACTCTCTACTAATAGATTACAGAGGATGAGGTTTGAAAGGAAGACTCTTGATACCCAATAACTAACTAAAGAAACTATATAACATTCGTAATAGTTTCCAAGCGTCACTCTCTGCTAATAGACTATAGAGGAAGAGATATAACAGAAAGGCTTTTCATATCCTATAACTAGCCAATGAAAATATATAACATTCATAACAATTCCGGAGCGTCACTCTCTGCTTATAGAATATACAAGAAGATGTCTAAAAGAAAGGCCCCTCCTACCCTAAAACAGACTAAAGAAATTATACAACTTTCGTAATACTTCCCAAGCGTCACTATCTACTAATAGATTATACTGGAAGAGTTATGAAATAAAAATTCCTGATACCCTATAACTAACTAAAGAAACTATACAACATTCGTAACGCTTCCAAAGTGTCAATCTCTGGCTATAGAATATACAAGAAGAGGTCAGAAAGAAAGACTCTTGATATCATATAACTAAATAAAGTTCGTCACACTTTCCAAGGCGTCACTCTCTACTTATAGATTATATTGGAAGAGTTCTGAAATAAAAATTTATGATACCCTATAACTACCTAAAGAAACTATACAACATTCGTAACACTTTCAAAGCGTCACTGAAGGATCCCAACTAGGATTAACCTCATGAACCCGAGGGGACCTCCCGACACTCCAATGGATATAGAAACTTTTCCTCAAAAACAATCATGAAATCCATGGAAGACCCCTTTACAATCCTTAGCATATCTTTAGAAAATAATGCGGAAGTGAAGTGGTAAATTTTATTTATTTATTTTTTCAAACACTTAGATTTTCGAGGAAAATCGACGAGTTCTCCTCTTGTTTATCGGACTTTCCCAAATTTACAAAACACAACGAAAACATTTAAAGCACTTATAATCTTTCAATTCTCAACTTTTCCGTTTTAGGACTCCTTGTCCATGACCCAGTAAGCACACAACTTCCAGCGAAGCAAAATATATACACATATACATTTATTTACTTCAATCATCAACAGTCAAACACTTCAATTCCATGCACGGTTTTATAAGGATTGGGCTTGAAAATTTGGACTTAAATGAAGCGCCTACGATACCTCGTCGAAGGATCAAAGCCCGCGTAGTTCCTTTTCAAAATATATACATATATACATATATACATGACAAAATATTCAACATATACAATATGCAAAATATATATACAAATGCGAGTCATCACGTCTCCTCGATGGCTCGACTCATTGCGCGAGGATGCTTTCTGCATTTTTGTCTTGGGTCTGAAAATGTTTTTGGAAACATACGGAAAGGAGGTGAGCTAAAGGGCTCGGTGAGTGTACATTTTCATCTAGACAACATTTCGATTATATCAAAGTAATAAATCTTATACAATTAAAAACCAATTTATGCTTTAAGCTTTCTTTCTAATGGAACGAGGGGAATCGCACATAGAAACGAGTTTAGAATGTGACGGTGAGGGACAGTCTCAATCCAGTCATAACCACTACGTTTAGGCTCACTTCTTGCATGAGGTTCAATCATAACACCTTATCACGTGTAAGGATATTACAAAAATCCTATTTCCCTCCCTCATTAGTAACCTAATCGTGTTTCCCTCTATAATTTGTTAGTAACCTAACAGTCATATGGGAATTAAGGTAACTCCCATCAGTAAACATTTCGTGAAATACATTTTATAAATCCCATTACGTCCTTTACTTTATCATTAAAACACATATGCATTCTTTACACATTTTGAAACTTTCATAATGCCTTAACATATGCATACATATTTAATATACATATATATACATTTACAGTGGCTTTTCATTTAACATTTAAAATCTTTCACTTTAAAACTCAATTTTCAAAAAATCGGTTTACACTCACCTCTTTGTTTCCCGAAACTTGAGCACAACTCCACTACTTTCCCGCCTTTTCTTTTAGCCTACACACTCAACGAATACGGCAACGTATTAATCGCCTGCGTATAGCATAAAACTTAACGTACTTCACACACAAGTCACTTTAGGGTCACACAACATTCATATAAAGCCAAATTAACAATTTACCCTTGAGCACTAAAAAACCTAACAAAAAAACCACTCATTTTGACCTTTTTCCAACAATACTCTATGGACTTTGTGCAAAAGTATTCGAAAGGTCTTCAAAAATTATAAAACTCTCCAGATCAGTCCTTTATATATCTAATGACACAAGTTACAGCATGTTTTTGATGCCAAATTGGTTAAATTACTGAATCACCTACTGTTATCCTTGATTTCTAGGATCTTAACTCTATAGATTGGAAATTTTTTCATCACTCATTTGAAGCTATGGTTCTAAGGTTTCATCTCCAATTGGAATCACCCAATTTGGATCACCAAAACTCAAGTTATTGTATTTTATATATAGATTACTCAAATTGACAGAACATAATCTGCACATAGCTCCACTTGGAAAACTTTCGGGGCACTTTAGGGTTACAATTTGCTTGCACTTCCTCCAGATAACTTATTCTCCTAGAAGTCTATTTTTCCCAGAATTTTGAATCACTCAATTTGGATGAGGGATACTCCACTTATGACAAAAACACTGCAACCATACCCAAAACAGAGCATAATCAGTGAGCTACACAAGCTCACCTTTAAGTCCTTATTTGGGAGACTTAGAGATACAATTTACTCTTGGTCCCTTCTATACATTTGTAGCCCTATCTCTTATGGTTCTTTAACAATTGGAATCAATTGATTTGGATGATTATAACTTAATCTATATCCAAAACAAGAGCAGGGGGTTTTACAACAAAATTCTGACATTCCTTTAAAACCCAACATTCTCTTTTACAACTATTCCATAATACCTCGAACCACATGAAATCTAACTGAAAACAACTCCACAAAACTTGAATTGGTGATTTGGGAGAATTCATACCACAAAACCTAGTGAAAATCTTATGAATTCAACCAAAGGTCCACAAATTCTTCTATAACCTTCTCGCCTGATGATTCCATGTTTATGTTACACCAATCGGGGTTTTAACTACAAAACCTCAACAAAATCTAGGGTTTGGGTGATCTCTTCCAAAACCCTAGACAAACAAGTGATTAGTGCCCAAAAAGTGCAATTTTGAACCCTATTCAGGATAGGTTTTGGGTGCTTTTTGCGCACTAATCATATCAATTAAGCCAATTGATGTGTGCGGGTCATTTCTAGTTCCACTAATACCATTTCGAGCTTGTTTTTGGTGATTTTGTAGGTTTTTGCGTACCTCAGCCACTGTGTTTAAGTTAATGACAATATATGTGTCGAATGCTGAGGAAAAACGGTGTTTTCAACCATCCAAAAATATCAAAACTCAGTGTGGAATTGAAGGCAATGTGATGAAGAAGAGTGCGTGGAGTGGTGGCAAAAGCAGTGAAGCAAAACAATTCGGGAATTTTAACTATGATTACGAAAATTTAAACTGGGAATTACAAAATTTCGCAATCCTAGCGAAAATGGGAAATTTTGCTAGGCTAGCGAAATTTCGCTAGCTAGCGAAACTACTTTGTGCCTAGCGAGTTAACCAATTTCGCTGTTGATTCGATGCCACCGGTAAATTTGAGTGAATCAGCAATATTTATATACCTAAGTTCCTCCCTCTTTGCGGTAGTCAAACTCTTGCAGTATAAGCGATCTAGGGTGAACACATGGATGAGTTTTTCTTCGTACAAATGATTTGAGTGAAATCAAAATTGGTGAATTAAATTTGGATTTTAAGGCTTGGTAAAAACAGGGGAGTTGATGGTTGGAAAACTGAAATTTATATAAGATAAAATGTAAAATAGAACTCCCTTTGAAGCGATGGGCCCGCGAGTTTAAGATCCTAGGCTAGCGAGAGGTCCTGGAGTTAATTTCCTCGCGTTAGAAGATGACATATAGTCATCTCCCGAGCCAGGATCTTCATTTGGCATTAAAACCTAAGCCACAATAATTTTCCTTTTGATAAGCATTTATTTAACATTTATAGTTCCCTAATTGAAAATGTGTTTTGACTCATCCTACAATGATTCGTAAAGGGTAACTAATGAATCTCAGTGGATCTAATAATAAGCATCCACGAACCACAAAGATTACAAGTGATCAAAAGTGGATGCACATACGGTGAAACCACTAGCCTTAACTTTACCTCGTGGCTGTAAAAAGGCAACTAATAGATATTAGTATCTAATGCTAGAATACACTAAACCTAAAGAAGCTTACTTAGTATTGGCCAAAGAAAGCATAAAGAGATTTAAACCTAGAAATGAAAATTTGGGAACCAAAATGACAAAACTTTCTTTGCATGAAACAGTGGAACCACCGGCGGCCTTAGATCTGCCCAATGACCTTTTACTTTAAGAAGGAAGTGGTTTCACTCTCATCCTCTAAGTTGTCATCCTTGGAAATTGTTTGGCAACGAAAAGGAGAGAAAGAAGAGGAGAGAGAAGAAAAGCTGAAGAAAATGAAAAACTGCGTATATCTTGAAGATTAAAGTTGAGGTTACAAACTTATAAGGTGGCTTATATAGCCAACCCAAATGTGAAAATACCATAAAGCCTAACATTTTGGCTAATTTAAGGACAAAGAGTAATACACCAAATTTGGAGTCGGTTAGCATTAAATACAAAAACATGACGAGGCAGTGAATTTCGCTAGGAGTGAAGAATTTCGCTAGGTAGCGAAATCACAAGGCATAGCGAAAATAGGAAATTTCGCTAAGGCTTGGCAATTTCGCTAGCTAGCGAAATTTCGCTAACAGCGAAATTTTCGTAATGCGAAATCATGAAATTTCGCTAGGAAACGGTGCCTAGAAAACCATTAATCTAGCGAAATCCACAATTTCGCTGAACTTGCGAAATTTTCGCTAAACCTGCGAAATTTTCGCAATCTCAGCGAAATTTTCGCAGGCTTAGCGAAAATTGCTGGTTTGCTGATTTTCACTGCTTTGCCTCCTGTCTTCTACTGCATCAATTTTCTTCACTTTGCCTTCAGTTTTGCCTTCGAGTTTTTCATTGATTCACTTGGGAATTTGAAGTTTGATGGCCCGACACTTGAGTTCAAACTTCATGATTCATCATACATCTCGATATTGAACTTCTAAAGTGCGCAAAAACCTGCAAAACAGCAAAAAATACTCTCTAAATGGCATAAGTGCTACTAAGAAGACTTGAACACTTCAATTGGTATAAATGACATGATTAATGCGCAAAAAGCACTCAAAACCTATCTAATATAGGTTTTTCAAATAGCACTTTTTGGGCATTAATCCCACCCTAGCAAAACGTTGCTAGTCCATGTAATGCAAAACTAAAAGGAGATGCATGTGGTGATTTTCACAGGTTATGATTCAAAGGTGTATATAAACATATGAGGAAGCATTGTTCCTTAAACTGAAAAATGGACACGAGTTTGAAAACCAACATGAAAGAGCCAAAACCATACAAAACACAATTTTGGGTCAACATTGGTTCATGATTCTCAACTTCAATTTCCTAAAGTCTAATGGTTATACATATAACCAGATTACGCCAATAAATTGCAAATTGTCCCCTCTGACCTAAACAACGACATGGCGCTTAAGGCTGTTGAACAACCTAGATAAGGATAGTTCGCAATTCTTTCTTTATTCAACTTTACCTTTGTGGGATGCAATGCTTAAAGTCGACTTCACCAAAGTCCGTGTAGCGGGTCCACTGATGACTCCGACCCGATTAAGGTTTAGGGCATCGAGCGAAAGGATCATTGACCACAAACTCACAGGAAAAACTACCTCGGACAGAATGACTTAGAAAATCGAAGCACCTACAAATCAGATTTAGACTCTACCTATCACCCATGCGAACACAAAATCTGATGACTCCCGACCTTAAGGCTTAGGGCATCGGGTTTGAAAGCTTCGCCATACACCCTTCGGGCCAGGTGCTCGGGTTTAGTAACTTCTTCACTTGCATTTTCTTTTTCTTAACTTCTTTTTTTTTTCTTTTCCTTTTGGAGAAGACTACATTGGTCTTCAAATATGGGTAACACAAACCCTATCTACGCCCAGCATGCCCTAAGTTGGCTTTCTGCGAAAGGAGGGATATAAATTCACGGCTATTGAATAATCACAGGTGCAGTGTGTGAATTAGCTGAGGAGAAATGTTCAAGTTGAGCATCTGCAGGCGTAATTGACCAAAAATTAATTCAAGCATGGAATTTGTTCTAGCAAAGAGGTGACAAACAGTGCTTCAATTTTCCAACAAAAGCAATTCAATTGTCCAATTGTAGCAATTCAATTGTCCAATTGAAGAAAAACAATTATACATAGTAAAGGCACAAAACATGGTATGCAAAAATCTGTATATATATAGACTGAATAGCTTTTGATATAGCCAAAATGGCTAATACATGAATACAAAGCTAAACATACAAAAGTATCAGCACCTCTTATGGCTAATACATAAATCTAATCAAAATTAGTAAATGGAGTTGATAAAGTGTGTATACAAAAACATAAAAAGAAACCTAACCACCTCCTTCTTTGTGGTGGTGTATACGTCGATGGATACGAAGGCTCTTTGTAGGCTGCTTTGCCCGGCATATCGAGAGAATTTGCTTTAGGCAAATGAGACTTAAATATCAGGGTCGGATGCTCCGAATGGGGCAGAGCACCCAAGGCTGACCACTATGCCATCTTGCAGTATAAATGAAATTGTAATGCCTTTGATGTAGTGGCAAACATGTCTGAGGAGGCCACTAATCTCTTAAATTCTGCATGGCATGCGATGATGAGTTGGACTTACCTTTGGGAGCGGAGTCTTTCTTTGAGACTTTGATTTTCTTTGCCGGTGGGCGGTATGTACACTTGGTTCAATTTGAGGGGAGTACTAAGCAGTGGGTTGTTTTTGGGTTGGGTAGTGGCTTCGGTAGTGAACTGATGGGGCTCTTCCATTTCTTCCTCTCCATTACCCTCCTCCGGTCGACGTGGGAGGTTTCTTCATCCTTTTTCCATGGCCCGTATTACACACATAATTGTGGGGCACCTTGTAGTTCTCGGAGGATCTTCTTGGTTCCTCTTTGAGTCCTCCACAGATATAGTGGGCACGATACCTACTTGAGTGTCGGTGAGAGCACTCTTCCTCCGAGATTCTCCTCCTCTTGATGAACAAGCTGATTGGTGAAGAGCTTTGAGATGGATTCTAAGGGATGTCGATTTTGATCAATTTCATTTGGAACCCATCCGATTCCTTGTTCATGGAGCTCTCGGCTATCTCGATTTCTTGATTGGCTGAGCAGTCCTTTACCCTTTGCTCCTGTAGAAATTGTCCACTTGTTTGCTCAAATTCGGGATGGCTTGTTCAACGAGGGGATAAGGGTGAAAGAATTGGTTTGTTGTGGTGAGGATTGAGTAAAATGAGGAGCGGGAGGTATATAAGTTGAGGGAACATTGTTATGAAGCAGTGCACTCATCCATTGGTCCCTATATTCCCTCATAGACCTATATGGGTTTGAATTTCTCTCTACAGAGTTCTTTGCCTTGCTTGCCATATGGAAAGGTTATATAGTCCCTCATTGTCATGTAAGCTCTAGGGTTACCTCACTGGCCCTGTATTGCTTTCTCCATATGGGGATTCCATTTTTCTCTCAGATTCAAACCCTTTGTAAATGCAATCCCTGCGATTGAAGCAGGAGCCACACAAAAAACAACACAGAAACGATCGTACAACACTATTTTTTTTTTTTTAACAGTGAAATAAAACTAAGAAAATATGATTGTAAAATGATAAAAGGAAATTCCACGAAGACTTGTGATAGGGATCGCGAGTGTTCCCTTAGCTCGCCAGCTTTGCACTAAGGCACCGTCCCACGCAGCGGCGCCATTTTTGATTCGTGCCACGGTAAATTGTTTGAATCAACAATATTTATATACCTAAGTTCCTCCCTCTGCCCGTGGTAGACTCGCTGCCGATATAGCGGTCTAGGGTCGAACCGCAGGGGATGGGTTTTCTTCGTACTGAATGATTTGAGTGAAATCAAGGAAATTGGTGGAATTAAATTTGGATTTTAAGGCTTGGTAAAAGCGGGGAGTTGATGGTTGGAAAGCCCGAAATTTAAATAAGATAAAATGTAAATAGAACTCCTTGAAGCGGTGGGCCAGGTTTAAGATCCTAGGCTAAGCGAGAGGTCCGGGTTAATTTCCTCAGCGTTAGAGAAGATGACATATAGTCATCTCGAGCCAGGATCTTCATTTGGCATTAAAACCTAAACCCTAATAATTTTCCTTTTGATATAAAGCATTTATTTAACATTTATGTTTCCCTACAGTGAAAATCTGTTTTGACTCATCCTACAATGATTCGTAAAGGGTAACTAATGAATCTCAATGGATCTAATAATAAGCATCATGAACCTTAAAGATTACCAAGTATTGATCAAAGTGGATGCACATGCGGTGAAACCCTAACCCCTTAACCTACCTCGAGTGGCTGGTAGAGCAACTAATGGATATTAGTGTATCTAATGCTAAGAATACACTAAACCTAAAAAACTTGCCAAGTATTGGCCCGAAGAAAACACATCAAAGAGATTTAAACCTAGAAATGAAAATTTGGGAACCAAAATGACAAAACTTTTCTTTGCATGAAAAGCAGTGGAACCACGAAGGCAGCCTTAAGATCTACCCAATGGGGCTTTTACTTCAAGGAAGAAAGTGGTTTTAGCCGCTCATCCTCAGGTGTCATCCTTGGAGGTGCAGCAACCAAAAAGGGAGAGAAAGAGGAGAGAGAAGAGAGAAAAGCGAAAGAAAATGAAAAGTGCGTAGAGTGCGAAAGATTAAAGTTAGGGTTACAAACTTATAAGGTGGCTTATATAGCCAACCCAAATGTGTGAAAATACCATAAAGCCTAACATTTTGGCTAATTTAAAGGACAAGAGAGTAATACACCAAATTTGGAGTCGGTTAGCATTAAATACAAAAACATGACGAGGCAGTGAATTTCGCTAGGAGTGAAGAATTTCGCTAGGTAGCGAAATCACAAGAGCATATCAGTAATGGGAATTTATTTGGGCTTGGCAATTTTAACAGCTAGAAATTGCTAGCTTAGTGAAATTTTCGTGAGTAGCGAAATCATGAAATTTCGCTAGGAACAGTGCCTAGCGAAAACCCTGGTGTCTAGCGAAAATCCACAATTTCGCTGAACTTGCGAAATTTTCGCTAAACTGAGTACGCAATCTACAGCGAATTTTAGCGATCTTGCGAAAATTCTTTGGTTTCTTTGATTTTCAACGCTGCCTCACTTGTCTTCCTACGCATCATTTTTCTTCACTTTGCCTTAGGTTTTCATTGATTCTTGGGTACGGTTGATGACTAGCACTTGAGTTCAAACTTCATGATTCATCATACATCGATATTGAACTTCTAAAGTGCGCGAAACACGCAAAGCTTGACTAAAATACTCTACAAATGGCATAAGTGCTCTTAAGAAAGACTTGAACACTTCAATTGTTATAAATGACATGATTAATGCGCAAAAAGCACTCAAAACCTATATCTAATATAGGGTTGAAATTGCACTTTGGGCATTAATGGTATCTCACATGAATTTCTCTAAAAATTTGTGAAATTTCGCTAGCTAGCGAAAATTCAGCTGATGATAAGCGAAATTTTCCAATTTATTTATCTACAATGTGAGCCGGCTAAGTACAGCAAAATTTTAAGCTATCTTGCCGAATTCTCTGCACCTCGCGAAATTCTTATGTGAATTTTGTATAATTAATCCCAAACGACCCCGTTTTGGTGTATTACCACCTTGTCCCTTGTATGAGCCAATATTTTAGGCTTTCTTGTATTTTCACACTTTGGGTGGGCTATATAAACCCCCATCATTTGTAACCCTGAGGAACTTTTGAAGCGACTTTTGCATTTGATACATTTCCGACTTTCATTTTTAGGGTTTCATTTGCTCTCTTCTCTCTCCTCTTTCTTTCATTTCTAGGCTGCCAAACACCTTTAAGGATAATGACTCAAGGGATGCTTGGTGAAGCCTCATAGCCTTGAAGAGGAAGGTTGCAAGCTTTGTTTTGGGGTACATTCACGGGTGTTCTCATGTTTGGAATACTACAATTGAGGTATTTACATGGTCCCAACTTTCTAATGTAGAGTTTAATGCCATTTAATGTCATTGCTTTGGTCAATACTTGCCATGCTTTAGAGTTACAGTGCATACTTATTGATAGATGCGCGGTATTCGCCTAGATGGCCTTCACGAGTGCTTGAAATGAGGTTGAGTCTTTGGGGTTTCCAAGCGAAAGGTACGTGAATGCGTAATACAATGTGAAAGGACTCAAATAGGAGTGGTTATAGGGTTAGGTTTTATAGGTAAACAAAATCCAGGTTTTGGTTTTTTGACTATAGATTAAATTTGCCTAATGCGAGGATATAACCCAGGGACACTTTATAGCTATGTTATCGAGCTAGTGACTGAAGCCTTCAAGGTTACCATTTCACGCTCGTTAAAGCCATTACGATTCAGTGGTGAACATACAGCCACTGTTTTAACAAAAATCCAAAATCCAAAACAAGAAGCCTCACCGTTTTCCAAGAAGCATTAGTCGCAAGAATCCGTTCATGGGATGAGAAAACCCGTCCAGGTCGTTTGATACTGAACCGCTATCTTCATGATGGCATTCTGCGATGGGAGAACAGGATCTGAAATATTGACGATTGATCCCTACTGTGGCAGAATCAAAATGGCGCCGTTCGGCGGGGATGGGGCGAACTCGATATGATGAGTTGAAGTGTACTTGTCATCCTCATTCTGGTGTGGTGGCCGCCACCAGACCTGCGTTCTGGGTCTTTGTATTTGCAAAGTTTTCTTCACTAAGATTCACGCATTTGTTTCTTCTGGTCGATTTTGTTTAACTGCGACCTTTAGGTAGTTTGCTTGTGTTCTTTGTTGTGTCTAATTTTTATTATAGCCAGTGTGTATCTTCCTGCAGGTGGGATGAGAGCAATTCGGTGGCGCAAAAAGAATCGGTACCAGGTTAAAACAAAGTTGTGAAGTCGGTGTACACAGTGAAACTCATGGATCCTACTGCACGAGAAGAAACGACAAAGTCAGTAAAATTTTCCCAGTGAATTAGCGACTTACAGTCGATCTGGGACCATATACCCTCCTGAGTTAGTCACTCTTCTGCATCCTTATACTGAAGATGTGGCGGTGAGATACTATCTAGTGCCTGCCCACTTTTCATGGTATGGAGAATGAAAATCCATATTCACACATAAGGGATTTTGAAGAGAGGTACATGCGCTACGTTCGAGGAGGTATAGCAGAGCGTGGTTGCACCGAGCTGAAGCATTTCCCACGACAACTGAAAGATAAGGCCAAAATGTAAACCCAACTCATTTAGGCGAGGGTGATCGGGGTGGGGTGAACTTCAAGCAGTTTTGAAGAAATTTTTCGATTGCAATCAAGATAGCAGGTTTGAAGGGCGGATCATACCAAACAGCGGCGAGAAATTCTGCGATCTTTGGAGAATTCATGGAGACCATCGGTGCTTGTCACATCATGGTTTCGACACGGATGTTGGTGAATCATTTCTACCGTGATATGTGCAAACGGGTTGCTAGAAACCATATGTGGGTGTTCTGAGCAAAAGAAACCGGATAAGGCATTGGATTTCTTGGGTTATGTAGGTGAAACTTCCCGAGGTTGGGATAGACCAAACTGAGAGAGGTGGAGAAAATGGGGCCCATAGGCAC
The DNA here is from genome assembly GCA_016808115.1 of Tetrastigma voinierianum. Classification (NCBI taxonomy): domain Eukaryota; kingdom Viridiplantae; phylum Streptophyta; class Magnoliopsida; order Vitales; family Vitaceae; genus Tetrastigma; species Tetrastigma voinierianum. Next base: position 53,081 of record JAEQBH010004812.1, on the reverse strand, counting down.
ACGAGGGGAGAGGGATTTTACATGAGGACATGAGTAAACAAAAATCTCAGCCTAGCTAGGAAGGTGGAGGAGTTGAAGGAAAGAGGCTCCATGAAGTACGACGGTGACTAAGAAACCTGCCTGGGACGACTTATTCACCGGAGTTGTCAATCCCACTTGTAATCCCGGGAGAACATCCAAGTGCCCCCTTGAGTGAAGGATTTGATGTCGAAATAACTGCAAATCTTTTAGTAGTCGATACAAGCCACGCAGCAACCTAATACTTATATGGTAGCCTCTGATTCAATTGGAAAAATCACCACAACCTATCCACGGAAACTGATACACCTGTGTTGCCTCCCGGGTGAAACAACGATTTGGTTCCTCATCTCGACCCCTTTGCCATCATCATCCCATATCTTATTAAGACGGCATATTAATGAACTGAGCAAGGTGGTAAGCGATTTTTAATGGAATAACAAAAGGGATCAATGCCTGATTAGCGCAGAAGGATTGATCTTGTAGAGCCTGCTTGAACGAGAGAATAGATGGGCTTGAGAGCAATCTTAATCAGAAATTAGACAACTGCGATGATCACAAAGATCAACTGATATTTTGGAGATACGAGGGAGAGGAAAGGTTCCTTCGAACATTGCCAAATCGAAGTCAGCTAGGGGTAAGGTTCATCCAGTGGTCGAAGGGAATGGATGAGGTGACGATAATCACCTTGAGGAGTGGAAAGAGGTTGATCGGCCCGATTACCCCGACATTGAAACGGAAAGGAAGAGTGGAAGCCATAACATATTTTCACGAAGGAGGACTGATGAAACCTTGCATGCCGCTCATTTCCACGGGCACTAAGAAGCAAGAAGAAGGCAACGACAAGCGGGCATCCTTTAAGTCTGGCGAGGTTAGGAATTCGACACCTCTTTTGGACATCATGAAACAAGTTCTGCTTCTATAAAGTTTTAAGGATCTACGTACAATCAAGAAGGATTGGGCATTGAGAAAAGGCATTTTGGCCAGGCAAGTCGATTGCCATCATCAGCGAGAACCTAGTCAAATACAAGGATCGGGGATCACCCTGTTCGATTAACATCGTTGGGACTTGCATAGACAAAGCACTTTGCTAGATTTGAGCAGTGTAAACCCTCTTGCCATACTCGATGTCTGACGATTAGGTTTGGGAGAGCTTAAACCTACCAACATCCACTCTATCGATGGTAGATTGATCGGTAAAGATTCACTAAGGGAATAGTTGAGGATGTCTTGGTGAAGGTAAACCAAATTTCTCTTATCCGGTAGATTTTGTAGTGCTTGATCGCAGGAGCGATTGCGAATGGACCCGATCATGTGCGATTATCACAGGAAGACCATTTACGGCCCGCGCCCGTGCAATCATCAATTGTGGGAATGTGGGTCATGTAACTTACATTTAGAAGCATGACATTTGGAGCTAAACATATTTCACTTGGGCAGCAAGCCTGTTTGGTTGGGCGAAAATCAAGTGGCCCGATGAAGTATTACATTCGGTTAGGGAATGCGAGGAGCACGAATGTCGAATTACGGGGAAATAGCCAACCAAGGTGAAGAGAAGGTGTTTTGGTGTGCCGCCGGTAACCAACTGTGAGACGATTACTTTCGATTCGAGAATCAATATGCGGGAAGAAAATCAACAAAAGCGGAAATCAAACATCAGTATTTGCTCAAACCCGCTGCGGGGGTTGAGGAGATCCTCCTCCTTGTTTTCCATGAGTAATCCGGTGACATTGGGCTGATTGTTCTGAAACAAATTGCAGCTGATGGTACACTTTTATTTTAATTTGAACCGATTTCCTTAATTTTGGCTGAATTTTTAGTAAGTTTCCAGTTTTAGTAGCTTTCCACTTTTAAACAATTTTGTTTTAATATTATTTTTATATATATTAAAAGTTTGATATATTTTTATATGATAATTTTTATTTTAATATTATTAATATTTTAATGCTTAAGAATTTGATTCTGCCGGGTGGAGTAGAGCTGGAAATGATTTCGCCCATTAAGCGAATTGTGCGAATATTTGTTAATTTATGACTTATAAAATGAACCGGGGAGGGACTTTTGAATTCACTTCATATCTTTCCTCCATTACATTGCTTCTTGAGCTGCTTGGCAGCCATTGCCAATCACCTGAACCACTTCATAAACACCTTCACGCCGCTTGTTTGCGCCTCCACCGTAGGCACGACGGTCGTTGCAGCCGCTAGAGCTTCTACGCCGCAAACCGCCTGCGCCGCGGCTGGCTGCGCGCCTGGCTCCTTGCGCGTGCGAGTCGTGGGGCCTTGATCTGATGCCCTCCCATTGCAGTATTTCTCAGTGCCTTGGTCTCCTGCCCACGAGCCCTGGTTCAGTGCAGCTACCACAGTTGTTAGTGCCCTGGTTCCATTTTGGTCAGAGGAGCCCTGCCCTAGTGCCCTTATAAGACTCTGAACCATAGTGCGCGCCCGGAGAGTGGGTCCGCCTCGGTGAGACCTCGGTCGAGATTCAGCACTCACGGTGAGGAGCGGGCCACCCCAGTTCGGCTCCGATTACTGACGGTCCTTGAGGTAGTCCTTGAGGAGCCACCGAGAGTTCGGGGATACGGACACGGATGGGACCCGGAGATCGCCGGTGCCACGAGAGGAGATCGGGGAGGCCCAGGCCCTCAAAGCGAGACGTACTTCGGGGCCAGGAGTCACCATCTCTAGGCCTGGCCCGAAAGATCACCTTAACGTCATCCGTGAGCTGACCGTCATCTGGTTTATCCAGACCTAGAGGATCGGGAGGCCCATGATAGGTAAGGCACCCTATCACGAGGAATGTAGGGCTTCACTGAGAGATTTTCTTAGAGTCGTACTACGACGTCACCGTGATAGCTAACCCAGGATTCCGGGGACTCGATCACGGTTGATCGAGCATTACTCGTGCTTTGCGGATTCGTGATCTTGGGAGTAGTTCTAATTACCCCAGTGGTTTCTGAGTTAATTTCTATGACCTCCGGGGCCTTGAGGTAGGCTGGAGCTCAGGTCGATGTCATTGATCGACCGGGAGTTCTACCGGAGCGCGAATAAGCGTACGTGGGCTGCCGCGAGTGACTGACTCTGGAAGTTATAGGGATTGGCCTCGCTGACGCACGGGAGATGGTCGCGAGTCTAGCTCGAGACACCCTTCTTTGGACCGTACTATTTGGAGGCGACTCCGCCTCATATGCTTCTTATTGATCATCACCTGGGACCCCAGCCTCTTCCATTTGGCACTCGTCAGCCCGTAGAGGGAGCCATCCTCAGAGGCTGCAGCCCTTATCTCGGAGGGATTAAGTTCAATCCCTTTGAGTTAGTGATGACCAGCCTCCTACTACACTTTGAAGATAAAGGATCCACCGCAAGAGGCTGGCTGGCTCGGCAGGAGAGTCTACCCTTCTTCGATGTCATGGCCTGGCGAGCGGTCACCGGGAAGCGCTTGGGCTTTCAGGCCGGATTAGACGGAGGATGGATGCCCTCAGGTCACATGCTTTGGGTACATGGTGATGCGCATTTCTTTTTCTCCTCGGCCGGGACGGGGTGCCGTCGGGGAGGCAAGGACTCAGCGGGGAGAGATGTTCTTGCTCCTAGGGTCGAGGTTGAAGGTCGGTGCCGGATCTGCTCTCCTCATCTCTCCTCACTCGCCACCGCTTGACCACGGCCCACATTGACACTCCGGCCCGTCATATACGGCCACGGCCACTCTCGGGTGCAGTTGCCGCCGGTACCGGGGCTTGCAGGTGTCATGGATGCTATATGTTCATTTACCGCTACCACAGGCGCCTGGGATCGAAGATTGACTTCGGCCGAGACCACTTTGAGGCGTGTCAGCCGCCATACTCAATGAATCATAAATCACTCGGTCTCATGTTCACGATCATCGAGATTAGCCAGCGGCACCAGCGGCGGCAACATCCACGAATCCACCACCACCCACACGAGATTGAGGGTGGTACTCTGTCTCTAACTTTCCTATCCTTTATTACATGTCTATGCTTTCTTTGGGAGGAAAAAGTTAGAGGTAAGATATCTTCTATTATGTTTTGTATAGTTTTAGCATTATCACTGCTACCTATGGTACATTGCGGGATTATGTATTAGCCATAGTAAGCGGTGATACTTTTGTATGTTTTTAGTATGAGATTTTATGTATTAACCATTTTGGATTTATATTAAAAAGCTTTACAGTGTTATGTCTGATTAATTACACTTTTGCATATCAATTTGCTTTGTTCACTCCAAATTGGTGTATCCACTTTTGTTTCGTTGGACAAATTGAATTGCTTTTAGTGAACAGATTGCCTTTAATTGGAGAATTGAAACTATTTATTTACCTTAATCTTGGACAATTCCATGCATGATTCGAGTTTTTAGTCCGTGAAGTTGACATTCAACCTTGAACATTCCCATGAAATTTAATTCACTGCTGCTGCTGCCCCAGTTGCATCAATAGGTTGTGAGAATTTTGTACCTCTTTTGCTTTGCAAAAGCCGTATGAATACGTTGATAACTTATAATAGGTTGTGTTACCGCATTTGAAGACCAATGTAGTCTTCAAGGAAAAAAAGCAAAAAGAAAAAGAAAAATAAAAGTCGTGAGCTTTGTGGCTTAGAACATGAGGTCAAGTGGGGTATATGGTAGCCTAACTAAAGCGATCGCCACACAAGCCTTAATTGGTTGGGAGTCATCGACTTAGTGTTCGCTACTTGGTGAATGGGTAGGTTTAGCGTGTTGTAGGTGCTCAATTCTGAAAGTCATTCGATTATCCGAAATTGGCTTGTAGAGTTTAATTAGTGATCTTTGGCTTGATGCCTAAGCTATGGTGGTTACACAGGAGTCATCGATTGGATGATTACCATGGATTTTGGTGAAGTCGAGTTTTAAAGCATTACTTACTCTGATGAAGTCAAATAAAGAAGAAAAGTGTAGCTTTTCCTATCTGGATTGTTGACAGCTTAGGCCATACCCGAGTAGCTAGGTTAGGGGAGGAATAATTTTGCAATTTATTGGCTCGATCACAGTTACATTAAGACCATTAGACTTTGGTGAAATTCGGGTTGAGAACATTGGATCCGATGTTGACCTAAAACTTGATGCCATGGTTACATTTCTCATAGTGTCGGTTTTGAACGGGATGTAATTATTCATTTAAAGAGCATTGCTTATCGTATCACGTACACTTTTTGAACCCATAAACTTTTTGAAAATTACTTTTACATGTCATATTGTTTTCACATTTGCTGAGGACTAGCAGCGTGTCGGTTGGGGTGTGATTAGTGCCCAAAGTGCAATTTGACCCTATTCAAGATAGGTTTTGGTGCTTTTTGCGCACTAATCATATATCGATTAAAGCGAATTGGCGTGTGCGAGTCCATTTAGTTCCACTAATACCATTTCGAGCTTGTTTTGGTGATTTTGTGGGTTTTGCGTACCTCAGCCTTGTGTTTAAGTTAATGACAATATATGCTCTTTTAGAATGCTGAGGAAGAAGCGGTATTTTCAACCATCAAAAATATCAGAAACTGGTGTGGAATTGAAAGCGATGTGATGAAGAAAGAGTGCGTGGAGAATGCGTGTAAAGCAGTGAAGCAAAACAATTCCGGGGAATTTTTAAGCTATGATTGAAAATTTATTTGAGGTCTGCGAGGGTATAATCCCCCAGCGAAGTGGGAAACTAAACTAGGCTATAAAATTGCTTAGCCCAGTAATTCAACGTGCCTATGAGAATTAACCAATTTCGCTATCTCTATGAATTTCTCTGGAGCTGGAAATTTAAGCTATGCGAGTCAATTGATAGCGAGAATTTTCAATTTCTCTGTATCTACGTGTAATTTCGCGGCTAGGCTAATGAAATTTTAGCTATGCTAAGCGAAATTCTCACCCTTATGTGAAGTGCTTTGCCTGTGAATTTTGTATAATTGATCCCAAACGACCCCGTTTTGGTGTATTACCACCTTGTCCCTTGTATGAGCCAATATTTTAGGCTTTCTTGTATTTTCACACTTTGGGTGGGCTATATAAACCCCCATCATTTTGTAACCCTGAGGAACTTTTGAGCAACTTTTGCATTTCAATACATTTCCCGCAGCTTTCATTTTTAGGGTTTCATTTGCTCTCTTCTCTCTCCTCTTTCTTTCATTTTCTAGGCTTTGACACCCCCTTTGGGGATAATGACTCAAGGGATGCTTGGCTAAGCCTCATAATATGAGGAGGTTGCTAGCTTGGTTTTGGGGTGTGCCGGGTGTTCTCATGTTTTTGGATACTCTGGGTGAGGTATTTATGGTCCCCGACTTTCTAATGTAGAGTTTAATGCCATTTAATGTATCATTGCTTTGGTCGATACTTGCCATGCTTTGAGTCTGATTAGCATACTTATTGATAGTTGATATTCTTTAGATGACCTTCTGAGCAGCAGAATGAGTTGGAGTGCTTCCAAGGGTTTTTCAAGCCCCAGAGAGTACATGAATACCTAATACACATGTGGACTCAAATAGATGATTATGGGTTAGGTTTATAGGTAAACAAAGATCGGTTTTGGCTTTGACTATAGGTCATTTGCCCCAATGCGAGGATATAACCCAGAGGACACTTTAATAGCCCGTGTTATCAAGCTAGTGACCCCGAGCCTTGAGTTAGCATTTCACACTTTCATTAAGCCATTACGGTGAGTGGGTGAACATACAACCCCAACATTTTTTAACAAAATCAGATGTCAAACAAAAGCCTGCAATTTTCCAAACAACGATGCAAATCATTCCTTAGGGGATGAAAACCCATCCCATTAATTTAGACCCTAGGCAGATTGTGCTGGTAAACTTGACTACGGCAGTAGGAGGAACTAAGGATACAAATATTGTTGATTAGAATCACCTAAGCGTGGCGCAGAATCTAAGGACGACAATTCTCCAAACCCAAAAACCTTAGGAATCAGAAACACCCGATGAATTCAAGACGAAAACATACCTTGAAGTTTTGGCCTTCTTCCTCTTCCTCCTTCTTATTCCTCTTCTTCCTCCTATTCCTCTCCTCTTTTTCTCTCCTCCAAACGTGAGCCACGGCTTTTGTGAGACAAAAAAATAGGATTTGGCTTTTGTTTGTCTCATCACATTTCTTAATCCCATTTATACCTTAATTGCCATTAAGTCCTTCATCCCTTTTAATTTTTTCAAATCAACATTTTATTTCAATTTTTTGTGTCTATCTTCTCACATTATGACTTCCATATCTGTTTTTATCACCTTAATTGCAAAAGAGGTCCTTGATCACTTTAATATTTGCAAGGCAAACTCTTGTTATTTCTATTATGACCCATCTCTACTCATTTAATGATTTTCCTTTATAGCGATTACACTTTACCCCTTGTTTAAGTACCACAATTAGGTTTCCATAAATTTATCATTTATATTTTCATCTGATAATAACTCCCAAAAAATATTACAAGTTCACTTGGTGTTCTTATATGCCTACAGTAACCGCGTCTTTGTACACTCTCTCGAGGCAGGCGTTACAAAATCCTCCTCCTTTAGAACATTTTTGTCCTCGAAATGAATAAACTAAACTCGAAAGTGAGGAAAATACCTCATTCGGAAAATAGTGGGAGTCTTGTGGCGCATACGAGCTGGCTCCCCAGCCGGCTTCTCACTATATGACTCCTCCATGATACCTTCACCGACGAGGAATAGTCTTGTTGCGCGGAACTTGCTCTCGACCGATCGGATGCCTTGCTTGGTTCCTCTTAGTATGTCGATTCTCCTTGTATTCTTTGGATTTGCTCTATCAATACATGTGAAAGTGCGGTATGTACTTCTTGAACATAGAAACATGAAAGCATGTGAATGCGTCGAGGTCGGATGTGAAACTGTCGATATGCCACCTCTCTAATCTGTATGGTCGATATACGCTGGACTGGCTTTCCACGTTTCCCAAATCTTTGTACACCCTTCCATGGGGAAATCCTCAAAAATACCATATCCCCTACCTCGAACTCTAGGTCCTTACGGTGATTATTTGCATAACTTTTCTATCGGTCTTATGCAATTTTCAGTCTATCTCTTATAACTTTGATCTTATCACAAGTCACTTGGACAATTTCTGGACCTACTAATTTCCTTTCGCCTACCTCGTCCCAACAGACTGGAGTTCGACATTTCCGTTCATAAAGAGCCTCATAAGGGGCCATACCAATACTGGCCTGATAATTGTTATTGTATGCAAACTCCATCAGGGGTAGATGGGTGTCCCAACTCCCTCTAAACTCCATAACACATGCCCTAAGCATATCTTCTAAAGTTTGTATAGTCCTCTCAGATTGGCCATCCGTCTGTGGATGGCCGTCTTGAAATGTAGTCTAGTGCGAGGGCATTACGTAAAGTGGCGCTGCTTAGGTGAAATTAAACACAGGATCTACAAATACAGAAAAAATGGAAACTGGCGTACCATGCAGTCTGATAATCTCTCTAACATATAATTGGGCCAACTTATCCAATGAATCACTATTCCTGATAGGTAGGAAATGGGCTGATTTCGTCAGTCTGTCTAATATCACCCATATCGTATCATGGCCACTCTCGTGCGATGATCTGCCCGCGAAATCCATAGTGATTCTCCATTTCCGAGGGATCGGGAGTGAAATTTGTAATAGTCTGCGAGGAGCTTATGATGTTCGGCTTTACCTGTGACATGTGAGACATGCGGAGCGAACTGCAATATCCCTCTTCATACCACTTCCCACCCGATGCTTAGTGTTCCTTTGGGGTATGATACATCACTTTGTGCTTCCCGAATGCATAGCATAGCGGAGGGAATGGGAAACCCCATCCATAATCTATCTCCTCACATCACCTACATGCAATTTTACACAGCCTACGTCCCGTGACCACGTTGCCATCCTCTCTGTGACAAATCCACTTTCGTTGTCAGGACTCTACTTCGCCCTCTCGAGCTTCACTATACGTGGATCCACCGAATGCGGCTCTCTAATCCTGTCTATCAATACGGGACCCATTGCATGAAATGTGGCTAACAGTACTCCTAAATCTCTGTCTAATCGAGTTCAGTCTCACACACCCGAGGACCTCAGAGATTCTATGAGTCTAGGAAGATGCCGAAGCCCTCGAGTGCGATATGGAACTCATGGGTCTCCTCACCCAGAGCATACGCTACCACGTTCGCCTTTCGAGGATGATATTCAATGGGTACATTCATAATCATGATCGATTCGATCCATCTCCTCTGTCTCATATTTCAATTCATACTGCGTAAGCAAACTACAAGCTCTTATGATGCGTAAAAATCCTACGAGGGCCTCCATATAAGTAATGCCTCCATATTCGCAAGGCAAATACTATGAGCTAGCTCAGTCGTGTGTAGGATAGTGCATTCATGCTTCTTCCAATTGCACAGAAGCATATGCAATCACCTTGTCGTGCATTAACACACAACCTAGGCCTTGCTTAGAGGCATCACAATACATTGCAAAGCCATCCTGTCATGATGGAAGTGTAAGTACTGGTACGAGGTCGATCTCCTTTCGGTTCATAAAAACTGCGTGACAAGCCTCGACCATAAAAGCAGTTCCTTTTCCTTGTCAATCTAGTCAAAGGTGTGGCTATCTTGAAAATCCCTCAACAAACTTACGGTAATACCACCATGAGCCAGAAAACTCCTTATCTACATAACACTGGTGAGGAGGTTTCCAATTCGGTATAACCGACCTTAGCGGATCCACTTTGAGACCCCCTCTTGCAGAAACTATGTGTCCCCAGGTGACAACTGTCGACCAAAACAGCACCTGCGAGTTTGGCATAGAGCCAGTCATTCTGCAATGTTTGCGAGAACTATCCTTAAGTGCTACGCATGTTCTTCTCCCTTGCTAGGGAATAGATCAATATATCGTTAATAAACACGATAACAAAGCCCGATCTAAGTAAGGCTAAATCCCTATTCATGAGATCCATAAAAGCGGGCTGGGGCATTCGTAAGTCAAATGGCATGACTAGAAACTCAAAATGCTGCAGGTATTGAGATGTTGTCTTGGAAACATCCTCATCATGAACTCTCAGGCGTGATGGCGACCTCAAATAAATCTTGGAGAATAACTTGGCTCCACATGGCCCGATCAAAGAGATCCGTGATCCTCGGGAGCGGATGCGATTACGTATTGTTACCTTATTCAACTCTGTAATCGTATAATCGCATGCTTCCGTCCTTTTTCTTCACAAATAAAGCTAGGTGCTCCCGAGGAGGCGTGCTCGATCCCAGCCAGACTACTAGTTGACCATTTCTTCCATACGCACCTTAAGTTCTTTCGGTTCTGAAATGCCATCCAGTAGGGCGCTCACCGGTCGGTTCTGCTCCCGAGGGCTACTTCGATCTGAAAATCAATCTCTCTATCACAGGGTAATCACGGAAGATCATCTGAAACACATCAGAAAATTCTCGACTACGGAATGTATTCGATCTCACATCATCCTCTCTCACCTCAACTACATAAATTTAGATACCCCGGATATGACTTTGAAGCATCTTCCCAGCCATCATCACAAACATCATACTCGAGGACAATAATATCTTCCTTACCCCATGAGTAATCTACGGTTCCGGTCTACAGGAACGCCTTCTTTCTGAAGCAATCCATGGTGGCGTGATGTCGAGATGCTTTCATTGATCCATCACTAAGATCACATCGAGAGTCACGGATGTCGACAATACGAGTGGCCCTAAACTCATGGCCCTCGATAATCACTCACCAGCCCATGTATACTCTATTTGCTATAAGTGAATCTCCTGTAGGAAGGGAGACTACCATACTAAATCTATGAGAACGTATCTACATGTTCACTTGTCACGATAAATTTCAGCGAAATAAGCGAGTGAGCACGGATCTATCAAGACATAAGCATCTATCAAAAACTTGGATAGTACATCATGACCTGCAGTCTTTACATCTACCTCTCTTTGGTGTGCAAACACCCTAGCACAGCATGAGGTCAAATCCCGTTTGTCCTGGATGGGCGACCTCTACTTGCTAGTCCTCAGTCCCCAGTAAATGTAGTGGGACTCTGCACGAGCCCTCTTTGACTCGACCACTGACCTCTACCCGGCCTTGAAGCGCCTCTGTCTGTTTGTCCCACTCTTGATCCTTTGCAGAAATATCTGTGGGCACTCTGTGCGTGTCGGCTGTCCACTTAAAGCAATTGTGCGATTCCCCCGATACACTCACCATAATGGTTCTTCCCACCAGCGAGCACACTCTGGCTTTGGACCATTGGGTACATCTATTGCCTCCTTTGGACACAGCTAGTGTGCCTTGGCCAAGACTGCTTGCCCGCGGTCCACTATGTCTTTCCTCCCTCTTGGTACACTTCGGAACCTCCACTGAACCAGCTTGACCCACTCCATTTCTATCCTTGACTAAGTAGCACAGGATTTCAACCATGCTCTCAGCCATAGCTGCGGCCTCCTACTACTGGTCGTGCGTGTGAAATTGTCGGCGCCTCTTGTGGTCCCATCTTGGACTAAGACCCTCTGTGAGCATTGGGTCTTGACTTCATCATCACGATAAATGGAACGTATGCGGCGGGCTTAAGAAAAACTGCACTCATGTCTGTCAAGGAGGTATCCCTGCTCCAGCAAGAACTCTCGACCTTCGCATCTACATATTGTTTGGAACAAACTTATCGTAAACTCTTCAGCAGGCTGTGCCGGGACACTCCCTCTGGGAATCTCCTCACGAACTTCCCTCCACCACTCTAGCGCTCACATCCCCATAGGAGAAAAGCGAGAAAAGTGACCATCTGGCACAAATGCGGCCTGCTGCATCACCTAGTAGACCCGTTCATTTCCCTCTAACCATGGCCGAAGCCTTTTAGGGTCTCCCCGATCCATCATGGTTTCGGTGCTATCTTTCGCCCCTCTCTATAGAAACTCTAGGCTCTCGGGTGTCGTAATCACCGGTGGCTAAAAGGTGAGCCATTTGCTCTAAAGGTATCGTCCTCCACGACCTCCCGGGGAGGTAGAGTGGCGACTCTGTCTGTGGGGTGGCTGCAGGGAGGCATAGGGTCACTATGTCTTTGTGGGTGGAGGAACATCACGCGGACTCATCAACATGTTCCTCGGGTGGTGGTACTTTGTGCCTCGGGAGCTCTCTGGTGGCGGTCGGCCTCGGCAGGCATTTAAGTAATTCAAAAAATTTAATAGGTCATGTAATGCATATATGATTTTTAAATCACATAAATAATTTATCTGGATTTTAAAATAAAAACATTAAAACAATCATATGAAAATAAAAATTTCAAATCTTTATAACATTTCAAAACCTTGGCTCACGATACCACGTTGAAGCATCCGGCCGGATTAACCTCATGAACCAGGGCCTCCAGGCCTCGACGGATATAGAAATTTTTCCTCGAAACAATCGATTAAATCCTTAGAGGCGAAGAACCCCTTTACAATCCTTAACATATATTTAGAAAATAATACGGAAGTGAAGTGGTAAATTTTATTTTTATTTTTCAAACATAGATTTTTCGGAAAATCGAGCGAGTTTCCTACGTTTTGTCGGACTTCCCAAATTTAAAACCTGCGAAAACATTTAAAACACTTCTAATCTTCGATTCTCAGCACCATTTTAGGACTCCTTGGTCACGACCACAATTAAACACCACCCCCGACTCAGCGAAGCAAAATATATACACATATACATTTATTTACTTCAATCATTAAAACATTCAAAACTTCTTCAATTCCATGCAGTTTATAAAAAGGATTGGACTTGGTAGGACTTAAGCGGGCCGCCTCGTGCCTCGTCCATTGAGGATCAAAGCCCACGTAGTTCCTTTTCAAAATATATACATATATACATATATACATGACAAAATATTCAACATATACAATATGCAAAATATATATACAATGCAGTCACATGCGTCTTCTCCACGATGGCTCGACTGTTGCGAGGGGGATGCTCTGCTTTTGTCACGGGTCCTGAAAATGTTCTTGAAACATACGGAAAGAGAGTAGGCTAAAGGAGCTCGGTGAGTGTATTTTCATTTAGACAACATTTTTAGGTATATGTCAAAGTAATAAATACTTATACAATTAAAAACCAATTTATGTTTTACACTTTCTTTTAATGGAACCCGGGAATCAAAAACACACCAAGCGAGTTTTGGTCGCGTGGTGAGGGGCGGTCTCAATCCAGTCATAACCACTACGCTGCGGAGAAACTCACGTCTTGCATAGGGTTCCAGTCATAGCACCTTATCACGTGTAAGGATATTACACTAAAAATCTATTTCCCTCCCTTTGTTAGTAACCTAATTGTGTTTCCCTCTAAATCCTTACACGCTTAAGGTACCTCAGCTGATATTAGTCATAACAGTCATATGGGGTTAGGGTAACCATCAGTAAAACATTTATTCAAAATACATTTATAAATCCATTTAAATCCTTTACTTTATCATTAAAACACATATGCATTCTTTACACATTTTAAACTTTCAATGCCTTAACATATACATACATATTTAATATACATATATATACATTTACATTAAAGCTTTCATTTTAACATTTAAAAATCTTTCACTTTTTAAAACTCAATTTCAAAGTGGTTTTACACTCACCTCTTTGTTTCCTAAAACTTGAGCACAACTCCACTACTTTCCCGCCTTTGCTTTTAGCCTATACACTCAACGAATACGGCAACGTATTAATCGCCTGCGTATAGCGTAAAACTTAACGTACTTCACACGCAAGTCACTTTAGGGTCACACAACATTTATATAAAGCCAACTTAACAATTTACCCTTGAGCACTAAAAAAAAACCCTAACAAAAAAAACCACTCATTTTGGCAACCTTTTTCCAACAATACTCTATGGACTTTATTACCCAAAAATTATTCAAAAGGTCTTCAAAAATTATGAAAATCTGCAGATCAGTCCTTTATATATCCAATGACATCTCTTTAAATTTTCAATTTAAAATTCTTTCTCTAAAGCCCTCACCCACATAACACAAGTTACAACATGTTTTTGATGCCAATTTGGTTAACTCATGAATCACCTCTTTGTTATCCTTGATTCCAGGGATCATAAATCCATAAATTGGAAATTTTTTCTTCACTCATTTTAAGCTATGGTTTTAAGGTTTCTTCTCCAATTGGAATCACCCAATTTGGATCACCAAAACAAGTTATTGTATTTTATATCTAGATTACTCAAATTGACAGAACATAATCTGCACATAGCTCCACTTGGAAAACTTTCGGGGCACTTTGGGGTTACAATTTGCTTGCACTTCCTTCAGCTAACTTATTACCCTAGAAGTATATTTTTCCCATAATTTTGAATCACTCAATTTGGAATAGTGAAACTCCACTTATGACCAAAACACTACAACCATACCCAAAACAGTGCATAATCAGTGAGCTACACGAGCTCACCTTTCAGTCCGTATTTGGGAGCCTTAGAGCTACAATTTGCTCTTGGTCCCTTCTATACATTTGTAGCCCTATCTCTTATAGTTCTTTACCAATTGGAATCAATTGATTTTGAAGATTATAACTTAATCTATATCCAAAACAAAAACAGGGGTTTTTACAAAAAATTTGACAGCATTACCTTTAAAAACTGACATTCTCTTTTCTGACTATTCCATAATACACAAAAAACCACATGAATCTAACTCAAAACAACTCCACAATACTTGGATTGGTGATTTGGAAATTCATACCACAAAACCCTAGGTGAAAATCTTATAAGATTCCAACCAAAGGTCCACGATTCTTCTATAAACCATATAAATATGATGATTCCATGTTTATTTTACACCAATTGGGGTTTAACCTACAAAACCTCAAAAAAATCTAGGGTTGGGGTGATCTCTTCCAAAACCTTAGACAAAGTAGCAACAATTCTCAAAACCAAAACCTTAGGAATCCAAAACACCAATGAATTCAAGACGAAAACATACCTTGGTTTGGCCTTCTTCTCCTTCTCCTTCTCCTTCTCCTTCCTCCTCTTCCTCTCCTTGCTCTTTTCTCACTCTCCAAGCGTGAGCCCTAGCTTTTGTGAGACAAAAAATGAGTTTGGCTTTGTTTGTCTCATCACATTTGTAATCCCATTTATACCTTAATTGTCATTAAGTCCTTCATCCGCTTTTAATTTTGCAAATCAACTTATTTTATTTCAATTTTTTGGCATCGATCTTCTCACGTACCAGCTTCCATATCATTTTTATACCTTAATTGCAAAGGGGTCCTTGATCACTTTATGTGAACAACTCTTGTTATTTCTATTATGGCCCATCTCTACATTTAATGATTTCACTTATCCTTTATGGCAATTACAATTTGACCCTTGTTTTAGTACCCGCAATTCGGGTTCCATAAATTTATCATTTCATATTTTTCATCCTTATTAATAACTCACAAAAATATTCTGAGTTCGCAGGTGTTCTTATATGCCTACGAGTTACGTCTTGTACACTCTCGGGATGGCGATTCTGATCCACTCTCTGGTTATAGACTATCTGGGGAAGAATTCGAGTAAGAAAGACTCTAGATATCCTTTAACTAACTAAAGAAGCTATCCAACTTTCGTCACACTTTCTAATCATCACTCTCTACTGATAGATTATACAGGAAGAGGTTTGAAAGAAGGACTCTTGATACCCAATAACTAGCTAAAGAACCTATATAACGTTCGTAACTGTTCCCAAGTGTCACTCTCTGCATAGACTATATAGGAAGAGGTTTAAAGGAAAGGCTACTTATACCCTTGAACTGACTACAGAAATTATACAACATTTGTAACACCTCCCAAGCGTCACTCTTTTCTTATACATTATAGAGGAAGATTTCTGAAACATAGACTCCGAATGCCCTATAACTCACTAAAGAAACTGTACAACGTTCGTAACATTTCCAAGTAGTCACTCTCTAGTTATAGATTATAATGGAAGAGGTGTGGAAGAAAGACTCTTGATATCCTATAACTAACTAAAGAAATTATACAATGTTCGTTACACTTTCTAAGCGACACTCTCTAGTGATAGATTAAACAGGAAGAGGTTTGAAAGAAAGACTCTTTATACCCTATAACTAGCTAAAGAACCTATATAACGTTCATAACTGTTCCCAAGTGTCAGTCTTCGCTTATAGACTATACTGGAAGAGGTTTAAAAGAAAGGCTACTTATACCCTTGAACAAACTACATAAATTATACAACATTCGTAACACCTCATAAGCGTCACTCTCTACTTATACATTCAAGAGGTTGAGTTCTGAAATAAAGACTCCGAATTCCATATAACTAACTAAAGAAACTGTACAACGTTCATAACACTTTCAAATAGTGACTCTCAGGTCATAGATTATAAAGGAAGAGGTGTGAAAGAAAGACTCGTTATATCAAATAACTAACTAAAGAAACTATATAATGTTCGTCACACTTTCCAAGCGGCACTCTCTACTGATAGATTATACAGGAAGAGGTTTGAAAGAAAAGACTGTGATACCACATGACTAGGTAAGAACCTATAAAGCGTTCGTAGCGTTCCCCGAGTGTCGATCTGCAGCATAGACTATACAGGAAGAGGTTTAAAAGAAAGGCTCCTCATACCCTTGAACTGACTACATAAATTATACAACATTCGTAGCACTCCCAAGTGTCACTTTGTACTTAAGATTATCTTGGAAAGTCTTTGAAATAAAACTCCACCGTGCCCTTTAACTAACTAAAGAAACTATCTGACATTCGTAACACTTCAAAGTGTCACTCTCTAGTTATAGATTATCTGAAGAGATGTGAAGAAAGATACCGATCATCTGCTAACTAACAGAAGAAACTTTACAGCTTTCGTCATAGTTTCCAATCGTCACTCTCTACTGATAGATTACACAGGATGAGGTTTGACAAAAAGACTCTTAATACCTAATAACTAACTAAAGAAACTATATAACATTCATAATAGTTTCCAAGCATCACTCTCTGCGAATAGACTCTAGAGGAAGAGATATACTTGAAAGGCTCTCGTATCCACATAGCCCAGCCAAAAAAATTATATAACATTCATAACAATTCCCAAGCGTCACTCACTGCTTATGGAATATACAGGAAGAGGTATAAGAGAAGAGAAATATCTTCACTAGAAACACTAAAGAAATTATCTGACGTTAAGTAAAACATCCCAAGCGTCACTCTCTACTAATATATTATATTGGAAGAGTTTTGAAGTAAAACCTCCTCATACCCTATAACTAGCTAAAGAAAGTAGACAACATTCGTAATGCTTCCAACACGTCACTCTCTGGCTACAGAATATACAGGAAGAGGTATGAAAGAAAGACTCTTGATATCATAAAACTAAATATAGAAGATAAACAACGTTCGTCCCTGCTCAGCGTCCTCTGCTATAAATTATGAAGAGTTACGAGAAATAAAACTCCACGATACCCTACACCTAACAAACTTAAGAAACTATACAACATTCGTAACTCTTCCAAAGCGTCACTCTGTGGTTATATATTATACAGGAAGAGGTCTGAAATAAAGACTCAAGATATCCTTTAACAAACTAAAGAAACAATACAACTTTGGTCACACTTTCCAATCGCCACTCTCTACTGAGAGATTATACAGGAAAAGGTTTGAAAGAAGGACTCTTGATACCCAATAACTAGCTAAAGAACCTATATAATGTCCGTAACTGTTCCCACGTGGCACTCTCTGCTTATAGACTATACAGGAAAAGGTTTAAAGGAAAGGCTACTTATCCCCTTGAACTGACTACAAAAATTATACAACATTCGTAACACCTCCCAAGCGTCACTCTCTTCTTATAGATTATAGAGGAAGAGTTCTGAAACATAGACTTCGAATACCGTATAACTCACTAAAGAAATTGTATAACGCTCTTAACATTTCCAAGTAGTCACTCTCTAGTTATAGTTTATACCGGAAGAGGTGTGGAAGAAAGACTTTAATGTTCGTTACACTTTCTAAGTGGCACTCTTTACTGATAGATTATACATGAAGAGGTTTGAAAGAAAGACTCTTTATATCCTATAACTAGCTAAAGAACCTATATAATGTCATAACTGTTCCCAAGTGTCAGTCATCGCTTATAGACTATACAAGAAGAGGTTTAAAAGAAAGGCTACTCATACCCTTGAACTGACTACATAAATTATACAACATTCGTAACACCTCAGAAGCGTCACTCTCTACTTATAGATTAAAGAGGAAGAGTTTGGAAATAAAGACTTTGAATTCCCTATAACTAACTAAAGAAACTCTACAACGTTCGTAAAACTTCCAAATAGTCACTCTCAGGTTATAGATTATAAAGGAAGAGGTGTGAAAAAAAGACTCTTCATATCCAATAACTAACTAAAGAAACTATATAATGTTCGTCACACTTTCCAAGGCGACACTCTCTACTTATATATTATACTGGAAGAGTTCTTAAATATGAACTCCTGATACCCTATAACTAACTAAAGAAACTATACAACATTCGTAACACTTCCAAAGCATCACTCTCTGGTTATATATTATATAGGAAGAGATCCGAAAGAAAGACTCTAGATATCCTTTCACTAACTAAAGAAATTATAACACTTTCGTCACACTTTCCAAATCGTCCTCTTTTGATAGATTATACGGGGAAGGAGTTTGAAAGAAAGACTCTTGATACCTATGTTGGTAAGAACCTATATAACGTTCTTAACTATTCCCAAGTGTCACTCTCTGCTTATAGACTATACAAGAAGAGGGTTCAAAGAAAGGCTACTCATGCTCTTGAACTGAGTACATAAATTATAAAACCTTCGTAACACTTCCGAAGTGTCACTCTCTACTTATATATTGTACAGGAAAAGTTCTGAAATAAAAACTCCTGATACCCTATAACTAACTAAACAAACTATACAACATTAGTAACACTTCCAAAGAGTCACTCTCTAGTTATAGATTATACAGGAAGAGGTGTGAAAGAAAGACTCTAGATATCCTATAACTAATAGAAGAAAATTTACAACTTTCATCACAGTTTCCAATTGTCATTCTCCTCTCACTGATAGATTGCCAGATGGACGCTGAAAGAAAGACTCTTGATACCTATTAAATTAATTCAAAAGAAACTATATAACATTCTTTATGTCATGCCATCATAATAGACTCCAGCATGGGAAGAGATATGTTCAAAGGCTCCTCATATCCTGCAACTACCCAAAGAACCCAGAGTAACATTCATAACAATCCCAGCCACTCTTATATTTATAGAATATGCCGGTGAAGAGGCCCAAAACAAAGGCTCCTTCTCCCCTAAAATAGACTAAAAAAATTATACAACGTTCGTAATACTTCCCAAGTGTCACCTCTACTAATATATTATACTTGAAGAGTTATGAAGTAAAAACTCCTGATACATTATAACAAACGAAAGAAACTATACAACATTCGTAACGCTTCCAAAGCATCACTCTCTAGCTATAAAATACACAGTAAAGAGGTATGGTTGTTAATTCTCTGCATCATATAACTAAACAAAGAACCAAACAACGTCATCTCACAGGTCATAAATATCTTCGCAGACATGCCGCAAATTCAACATGAAATTCTCAGCCCCTGCTTTACCGTATTTACCACTTTCGACCATGTTAGCTTTTACCAAAATGCCCTGACGTAATTCCCTCTCTTTTCTTCTTCATACATTTCATAAAACCTTTAATTCGAGCACTATATAAGCTCACTAAGTTTCCTAATAGTGGACCTTTGAGTTTACCTTCAACAAAGTTGGCGCTAAAGCTTTTAGCTTCTTCCACTCCTTTGCAACTTTCCTTCACTTTCCTTCTCGTATTTTCACCGCCAAAGCAACCTCGAGGATGAAAACTCAAGGATGCCATAAACCTCTTCATCCTTGAAGAGGAGGGCCACTAAGTGAAAGTCTGAGGTAAAGCACTGTCCTCCTATTGCCAACGCATGCATTTATTACCATTCATACTTACATCCTCACTTAGTTTGAATCCCCTGACGTAATTCGAGTGGCTAGTAATTTTGGCAGCTTTAAAGGCTCCGGATACTTATTGCCAGGATCCACCGATGCCAGCTTTTAGTTGTCGTTTTTATTTGCTCATGGGAAAGCAGGATCTATGGTCAGCTTTTAAATCGCTCAAATATTAATGGTTAATAAATGTCGATACTAGAGAAACACTTTTAGGTTCACTTTTATGGCTAAACGATCCGATTCAAATGACTATAGTCATCATCCCCAACGCGAGGAAAAGGACCTCGAGGACATTATATTTGTCTCGAACCCTAAGCCCAAGGTCTAAACTTCAAGTAAGGATTTCTTTACACTTTATTTCTATAGTTAACAAGTAAATACCAACCTCAACTGCTTTTATAAGAAACCCCAAATCCAAAGTGGAAAACTAATTTCAATCAACTATGACTCATTTAGTATGAATAAACCATCCTCGAGTTCGACCTTAGGCCATCAGACATCGTAGTAGCTCACACAAAGAATAGGGGAATCCAGGATACAAGTTTTCTTTATTCCTAAGACACCTATTGTGGCACAATCAAATGATACTGTCGGATGGTGCCTTAGTGCAAGTGGGAGAAGTTGTTGAACTTGTGATCCTATCACAAGTGTTGGTGGGAATTCCAATCTCTTTTGCCCTTACTTTTATTTCTAGCGCTTCATCACAATTGATTTAATTTTATACTGTCCATACATAAAATTTTCATTTTTTATTCCTAGCTAACATTAACCTTTCTTTAGCCCCATTTCATTTACATATCTCGTCTCTGCTTGACTAGCATTATGCACCATTAGGATGTAAATGTTAAAGCAGAGATATGAAAGGTTAGTGCTCCAGCTACCAGGGGTGAAGTGTGAGCCTAAACTGAACAAATGGAACCCTCCACCAGGAGCAACAGAGCCAAAAAGGCCCAAAAGGATCCTAATGCCTGGCGTATCAATGAGGGATCACATACACCTACCACAGCAGAGTGCACTCCTCATGCATTATCCCCCCTGCCGAGGATGTGGTAGTGAGGCCTTATCTGGTGTCCCTGCTCCTAACTTTTCATGGTATGGAAAATGAAAATCCATACACACACATTTGGGATTTTGATGAAGTTTGCACGAGTTTCAAAGAGGGTGCAACCGATATGGAGCCGCTGAAGTTGAAAGCCTTTCCTTTAACCCTCAAAGACAAGGCAAAGATTTGGCTTAATTCTCTAAGGCCAAGAACTATCAAAGAATTGGGCGTAACCGCAGCAGAAGTTTTGAAGAAATTCTTCAAGGTAATAATGACTAATAGCTTGAAGAGGCAGATTATACATTTGCATCCCATTATAAATGAGTAGTTCTACCAAAGGCTGAGAAGTATATGGAGACAATCGCACCCATTTCACCTACGGCTCTTGATACATGGATGTCAGAATCACTTTTATGAAGGGATGTCCCCTGCTATGAAGCAATTGTTAGAAACCATGTGTGAAGGGGACTTCCTGAGCAAGAATCTAGATGAAGCCATGGATTTCCTCAACTATGTGGCTGAAACCTCCAAGGCATGGGATGAGCCAAACCCAAGAGATGTAGAGAGAATGAAGCACACAACAAACCAAAGGGGAGGCATGTACTCACTGTCAGAGGATGTGGAAATGAAGGCCAAGTTGTCTTCTTTGACTAAAAGGTTGGAAGAGCTTGAAATGCAAGGGTTCCAAGATGAGGTACGGGCGTGAGTTGAAACAATCTGCATCTCCCCAACCCCGTTTTAACTGCCAATCCACTAGTCACCATGAAGAGCACCGCCCACCGCTCCCCCACAAGAGATTTGATGCAAGAGCAGGCAAATATAGTGGGTCAAAGTAAGCCACCAACAAACGCTCCATATGGGAACACCTACAATCCAAATTAGAGGAATCATCCTAATCTATCATGGAAGACAAAACCCCCAGCTATGCTCCCACAGGTTCACAGCAGCAACAACATCCTTGTTCCACTTCACAGCAACAGCAACCCCCACCCTCATCACCTAAAGAGCAAGCCATTGTGAATTTGAGCAAGGTTGTGGGTAACTTCGTGGAAGAAAAGAAGACAGTGAATGCGCAGACCACTCAGAGAATCGAAACATTGGAAGGAACACTCAATAAAAAAATAGATGACCTATAGTACTCAGTTTCAAGGTTGACTAACCAGCAGCAGGTTCTCGGAAAAGGGAAATTTCCATCCTAAACACAACCAAATCCCAGGGGAGTGCATGAATTAAGCTCTGCCAGCGACCCAAGTCCTAGAATTGATGAAGTAAAAGCAGTGGTCACTTTGAGGAGTGGTTGAGAAGTCAAACCACCCACCCCCACCCAAACCAACAGTGGAAGATCCTAACGTAGTTGAACCTGAGCCAGAGAATGAGGCACCAAAAGGGGATACAGTGAATAAGAGTACAACCCCTCCTTTTCCACAAGCACTAAGAAGCAAGAAAAAGGCCATCAACCAGACATAAATATTAGAAGTGTTAAGGCAAGTGAAGGTCAACATCCCTCTGCTTGAAATGATTAAGAAAGTCCCCACTTATGCTAAATTCTTGAAGGACTCATGCACCTAAGTGAAAGAGAGTCTAAACGCCACAGAAGCGCCTCTCTTAATCGATAGTCAAGCATATCATAGAGTGTAAAACTACGGTAAAGTACAAATATCCGGTGTCTCACTATCTCATAATATCGAGTAATTTGTGTTGGAAAAAGCAATTACTAAACTTGAGCTGGGGAAAGTAACTCCATCGGTATATTTAATGTACAAACAACTGGTTCGGGAGAACTCTAATCCCACTTCCACCATAATCGCCTCTTAGTCGATAGGTTCATTAAAATACCAAAGGAATTCATTGATTTGATGTTCAATACAATTGACAAATTCTACTATCCATTAGATTTTGTCGTACTTGACACAGAGTTTCAAGTATAGTAAAATAACCATGTACCCATTATATTGGGAACGCCATTCTGCTACTAATGCCATTATAAATTCCGAAATGAGGTTATGCAACTCACCTTTGGGAACATGACCTTGGAACTCAATATCTTCCACTTAAGTAAAAAGCATATGCAACTAGTGGAGGATGACTGTGAAGAAGTCTGCATAATAGACACAATTCTCGAAGAAAAAGCTAACGAGCAGCAAGTGCAAGATGTGCTAAACCATGAGTTGTCTGACAACCTTGTAGAGCAACAGGACCCCCAAAGCATGAGTTTAGTACATGGGCATTGGAGAAAAAATGAGGAAACTCTACCTCTATTGACTGGAGAGGAAGAAAATGAATCTCAACAGCTGGATCTCAAACCCTTGCATGTGGAACTAAAATATGCATTTTTAGAAGAAAATAGACAGTGTCCAGTTATTATATCATCACTACTGAGCACTCCACAGGAAGACAATCTATTGCAAATCCTCAAGAGTAACAAGTAAGCTTTGGGGTGGAAAACTTCCGATTTAAAAGGCATCAACCCAACAATCTACACCCATCACATTTATTTGTGAGGAGGAGTCGCCAGGCAAGCCTAGGGCAACCACAGAGGAGATCAATCCCATATGCAAGGAGGTAGTTCGTGATTGAAGTTCTAAAGTTGCTACAAGTCATTATTTAATTTAGTTATCCGATAGTTATCTTTGGTAACTAACTCAAGTCGTGCCAAACAAATCAAAATCTTACAAGGCATAATGAAAAGGAGTAGGAAATGCCCGCCCCGCTTTACTACAGTCGAGGGTATGTATTGATTATAATATTGAATTAGGGTGACAAGAAAAGATCACTCTCTTACCTTCATGGATCAGCCCCTAGAAAGAGTTTCGTGCCACCCTTCTACCGTCTCGGATCAAGTATTTAGGCTACTTCCAGATTGAAATTGTTGCGCATTTATCGTGACAAGACTACCTTCACCTCATTCTTTCATATGCCTATTGAGGATGCCCCTTCGGCCCGTAATGCCCCATTCCAAATCTGATGTATGCTTATTATTTTTAGTGATCGGGTGTAAGGTAATATGGAGGCTTACATGATGATATCATAGTCATGCAAGGAAAGCTTCACGAATGCCTCATCCATTTTGAACTCCGTCCGCATGGGGATGCATTGAGAAGAACTTAGTGCTTAATTAGGAGAAGTGCCATTTCATGGTGAACCAAGGAATAGTGTTAGGACATGTCATCTCTGAGAAGGGAATTGAAGTGGACAAGGCAAAAATTGAACTGATCTCTAAATTACTCCTCCGCCACCAATGTGAAGACAAATGAGGCAATTCTCGGGGTAATGCAGTTTCTATAGGAGGTTCATACAGACTTCTCAAAACTGCCAAGTCACTTTTATAAGCTTCTGTGAAAAGATGCCACCTTTGAGTGGGATGCGAATGCCAACAAAGGTTTGGAGAGCCTTGCCAGCTTACTTGACCACTCGCATTCAATAAGGGAGGGTCCCTCTAACCGGTAGTCGCCTTCAAGGTTATGCGATACAAGTGACTCATTGCCTGAGCGGTTTCCCTGACAAAGAGCGTAGGGAAATCAGATGTGTGGTTTACTATGCGAGCAAAAAACATTGAATGAAGTTTAGAGGAATTTAAGCACTACCACTGAGAAAGAATTGATGGCAGTGGTCTATGCCCTGGACAAGTTTTGTGCGTATTTGATTGGGTCCAATATAATCATCTTCACAAATCATTCAGCTTTGAAATATCTGCTCACTAAGCAAAATGCCAAGGCTATGCTTATAAGATGGGTCATCTTACTACAGGAGTCTCTAGTAGATCTCGGATAAGAAGGTGGAAATGTTGTTGCGATCATCTTCCGTGACTAACCATAGCACACAACACCCACAACCCTCCAATCTATGATGAATTCCTCAGTGAGGAATCTCTACTACTATGGATGCTGCTCTTGGTTTGCCCACACAAGTAACTTATTATTGGTACTGTGTGATTTGCCAATGTAATGGAACGCATAGGATAAGAAGTTCTTCCATGCAAAAGTCCACTCATACTATCGTTAACCTTAATTGCTCAAATACGGTGCTGGATCAAATAATTAGGAAAGCAAAATAAAGGAGAACAAGAAGGGATACTCACCACCGCCATGATAAAGGCATGTGATGGTCATTTCGCTCCTAGAAAAACAACAATGAAGGTGTCATAGGTTTTTATTGGACTTTGTTTAAGGATTCCCATACCATGTAAACAATGCGACAAATGCCAAAAGGTTGGGAAAATCTCACATCACATGATGCCACCTAACCCCACTCGCTGTTGAGTTATTCTCGTGGGAGTTTACTATGTGTCGAAATGGGTAGAAGCAATGCCGAGTAGAGCAGCAGATCACAAGGCCGTATTGAAATTCTTAAAGGAGAACATTTTCTCCAGATTCGGGGTCCCCAAGGCCATAATCAGTGATGGAGGTTCACATTTCTACAACAAAACTTTTGAGAATCTCCTATCCAAGTACGGTGTCAAGCACAAGGTGGACACCCCTTATCATCCTCAGACCAATGGCCAAGTAGAGTTAGCCAACAGGGAAATCAAGACCATACCGGGATGAGTGGTAAACGCGAATGTGAAAGGACTCCGGTCTCTCAAGTCGCTTGACTCTGGGGCATACAGGATGCCCTACAAGACTATCTCCGCATGTCTCCCATCGGGTTTATGGCAAAGCCTCGCCACCTTACCCGTGGAAATTGGAATACAAGGTCGGTGTAGTAAAAATTTGAACTCGATACGGGCAGTAGCCGGTCTCAAAGGCTCAAGACACCAGCTTATAAGAACTAAGAAATGATGCCTACCTCAACTCAAAAATTGCAAAAGATAAGATGAAGAGGTGGCATGATTAGCTGATAGCTCGCAAACATTTCCACGAAGGGGACCAAGTACTGCTCTACGACTCTAAGCTCCACCTCTTTCCAGGCAAGCTTAAATCAAGATGGACTGAGCCATTCACCATCTAAGAAGTCTACCTTTAATGGTCTTGCACTCCATCACGCCGTGTGACAATCGAGGTTCAAGGTCAATGGCCAAAGACAGCCATATGCAAACAACACTCAACATACAAGGAGAGGAAACTCTCCCGACACTCCATGAAAACTCCTAACACATATTTAGGAGTGACTTATGCAGTATCTCAGAAGTCACTATAATTTAATTGCTTAATTATTTTTTTTAGTAATCTTTTTTGTGTCCCTTGTTGTTGATTGGTTTATTTTCCTTTTACAATTTTTCTCATTTATAAGTTCGTTTCCTCATAATTTTTAGTATTCTGTTTTGGAGGTGTCTTGTAGGTGTCGCAGTGGGATGGGGAGTAATTTTCTTCCTGGAAATTTTCGCAACCTGCGAAAGAGCGCAGGGTGCGAAATTTTCATGAATTTGTAAAATTTCGCAGCCCATCGTTTCTTCACCCCGACCTTCCGTCTCGCCGCAGAAACCCTTCTGCCTTATGCCCACCATTAATTTCGCTATTTTTTTGTTCAAGCCATTTAATAGAACAATTAATTAACCTTGACCCTTCATTTTCCCCTCTCCTTTATAAAGCCACCCCCTTTCTTCCTTCATGTCACTTCCCATTTCCGCCCGAACCCCCTCTCCCGTCACCCCCTCTTCCTTCTCCTACTTAGTACTCCAGGAAGACACGTGGAGTGGGCGCCTCCCACCCTGGAGCGCCCGCTCCTCCCTCCCCGCGATACCCCAAAGGCTGCGCCTCCCGTCACCGCCGAGCCCGCAGGCCGCCTCCTCCCGCGCCGTCGTGGCTCCCTCGCGTTTCTCACTGGGGCAAGTGTGGCCGCTGGCCTTCCGCTACAACCCCTACTCGAGGAGATACCACACTAGGGTCAGCCCCCACTCCACCCCTCTCCGCCACATCCCCAGGCCAGACCCTAGGGCCCCACTGGCCCAAGAGGGTCTGAACCTCAGCCTGTGGAGAGTCCCTCCAGCCTCCGGGCCCCGTGGAGCCATAGTCACCACCTCATCAAAGCCGTCCTAGACTTGTCTCCAGCTTCCATCATCCGACGGCCACTATTTCACTACAACCCTATCCTTGGGAATGTTGGATTGGTGAGTGAGAGGGGACATGTATTGACGAAAGTTTTTTAATGATTTTCCATCCTTTTCCATGCACCCGAGCTCGAGACTCGATGCTCTAGTGCAGAAGTACCCCCGGGAGCCGTCTCATGACACTTCGTCGGTTCTTTACCCCTGCATTAACAGTCGTACCATACGACACAAGGCCCGAGCCCCACCCGACCGGCCTTCATTTCCTCCATCGACGACCGGCCCGGATACCGTCAGACATCGCTACTGGCATTCAATTTATCGGGTGAAGTCTCGCCAACTCAGTTTGGTATAGGCAGTGGCCCCATCCCCAATCCCAGAGATGGTCCGTCTTCTTCCGGGACACACCGGGCCTGACGGGCCTCGCTCGTGGAGGCGCCTCCCAATCGCATATGCTCTTATCGACCACACTCATGATCTAACCTTCCCCACCCGAAGATAATCGCCTGCAGGAGGTGGGCCATCCAGAGTGGGTCCTACTCTGCATCCCGCAGGGCCACTAGTTCAGCATAG
Organism: Tetrastigma voinierianum; assembly: GCA_016808115.1. Classification (NCBI taxonomy): domain Eukaryota; kingdom Viridiplantae; phylum Streptophyta; class Magnoliopsida; order Vitales; family Vitaceae; genus Tetrastigma; species Tetrastigma voinierianum. The sequence continues at coordinate 25,453 of JAEQBH010004812.1, read as the reverse complement.
CGGCGCCATTATGACCTCCCTGCTCCACCCCCGAGGGACAAGGTCCACCACCGGGGTCTCTTCCTCGAAATGAGTCCACGCCTTTATTCTCGAGACTCCCATGCCCTCGTGCCGAGCATATAGGCTTCTCGATGAGCCTAGACTGAGCACCGTCGTGACTCAGAGCCAACCCCACTGGCCGACCGGCTGCGCCCCCTGCCCCGCCCTGCTCCTTCCAAGGCCGAGACCAGCCATGCGTATATTTAAGTGCTTCGAGGAGCAAAACTCTTCGTGGAGCATTTTGGGGAGCCTCAGGCTACGACACCCTCAATACCGGCTTCTCTTCCTCCGGCTCAAGTGCCGTCAGCTCCACTCCCCTTTGACTTTTGAGGACCCCATGGCCCCAAAAGATTAGCCCTACAAACTGCCTTTCTTCGCAAGCACTTCCGCACCACCTCAGCAAAGATATCACGATTTCCAAATTCAAGCGATTTTCTAACCATCATGATGCAAATAGACGTTTCAAACAAGATCATTTGCACGCCCATGTACTCTCAGACCAGGTCGCCGTGGCTCGCACTGGGCCGCTTATACTCATGCGTATCCGCAGAGACACCCGGGGCCTCCCCGCTATATTCCCATATGTACCGTCGCACTATTCCCCACTTCCTACCCAAAGACAGGACCGCCACCCCCACCCTCCAGCCCATGTGCTCCCTTGTCGTCCTAGCGTGCGTAGCGCTTGCAGCCACTCCTCCCAAGTAAAGACCTCAAACCCCACCCAGACCGAGGACGCCTTCACCGGCTACCCGACCAGGAGGTGTAGCACTTCCTCCACTACCTTCCAATCAACACCCATCATGGACAAATGGCATACTCTATCGGGGGAGAGTTAGTGAAGGAAGTGATGATTTTTTTATATACTGTGAAATACGTCATATACTTTACGACCTACTATATGTAAGCAAAGCCTAATTTTGTTTGTTTAGTGGCTTACTACTTCTGAAAGCCGGCTCTCAAAAGCTAAAATTTTAAGTGATATATTTCAGACGCTTTAGTTTCTTATTTCATTTATAAATATTTTACTCTATTTTTTTTTTTGTGGTTTCATTGGGCCTATAAATTGAAAAATTGAAACACTGCCTAATGCCATTGATGCTAGATTAGTTCATGCCTGATTAAGTGGTTGGTCATTGAAGTCTCCCAAGATTCAATCTTTCCTTCCACTCGAGCTAGCCACACACTGTGCATTACGCTTCGTAATAGCCTCGGTGAAATCGCATAACTCTTATCATGCAAACCTACCCTAGTTTCATTGACCACCTATAAAAAGTTATGGTTCCCCAAAAAAGAAGGCCAATGAAGTCTTCCAAAAGAAAAAGAGAAAGAAAAAGAAAAAGAAAATATAAGAGAAAAGCCGCAACGCATACCTTGAAACCTGAGCATGGTCCGAGGTTAAATGGCGCATTTTAAAGCCCGATTTCCTAAAACCAACTCGGCTGGGGAGCCACCGAATTTAGTGCTCTCAAGTACATGGGTGGATGAGTGAGGTCTAGCGAGTTGTAGGTGCTGGATTTTCGAATTCATTCGGAGTCCGGGGTGAAACCCGAGGAGTTAGTGGTCAAAAGATCCTCATGACTTGATGCCCTAAGCCTTAGTTGGTTGGGAGTCATCGGTGGACCCCAGTTACAAGGACTTTAGTGAGGTCAATTTCTCAGCACTGCATCCTACAATACAAAAAGAAATATGAAATAAGAGTGGAACCAGATTTATTTAGGATGGTCAATGTGCTAGGATTTGGCAAAGAGCTTGTCAGGGATAGCAAATTTTTAACAAAGTTATCATGGAAAACTGATCACATAAACACTTAGATTTTGGTGGAAATTTCAGGTCGATTCCCTTGGGATGGATACTCTTCTAAAACTTAGTCCTATATGGAATTTTTTCTCCTAAGATGGTTGTTGTGCAGGGTCTCAATCATTCACACTGAGGGTAGGACATTACTTATCCATGCACTTTTTGAAAATACCATTCCTTTTGCATGAGCATAACCTGTCTACTCTTCCTTCTTTTTGTCATTGCTAAGGGACTAGCAATGTGTTGGTTGGGAGGATGGGGTACCCCAAATAGCGCCGCTCAGCCCATTGCCGCTTTGAGCACTTTTTGTGTACTAATCCTCAACTTAAATAACCCAATTGATACACTAAGGTCCCAACTATGCTAGTAATCATATTTCCTGAGGATATTCTTTTCAGAGTTTCAAGAAGCTTAATCGTACCACTCCCTTCAAGCTAATCAAATACGAAGAACCTGGAAATGAGCTTGAACTACTTTGAACAAAGAAGATAGTAATTGGAGCTAACCACAGAGGGAGAGTGAAAATTGCAGAAGTTTTGGCAAGATGCGAACTTTTCGCAAAGTAAATTTCGGCAAGATGCGAAATTTTTTAAAACATGTAAATTCCGTGATGTCATAAATTTTTGTATAAATTTTCCTTGTTTTGTTGTATTGACCACTTTTTACCTTTTTATGGATTTTACCAAAATGCTCTTGATGTAATTTTTTTGTTCTTTCACATTTATAAATTCCTCGACTCGAGCACTATATGTTTCGCCAAGCTCTTATAATGTGGACCTTGAGTTACTAATAAAGTCGTGCTGTGCTTTCTGCCTTCCCGCCTACAACTTTCCTTCACTTTCTCTCTCTTTCTTGTATTTTCTCACCTGCCAAACAACCCCTGAGGATGACAACTCAAGGGGTGCTTGGCTAAACCCCTCTCATCCTTGAAAAGGAGGGCCACTGAGTGAAAGTCTGAGGTAAAGAACTGTCCTCTTGTTGCCAACGCAGACATTTATTACCATTCATGTTTCTGCATCTCACGCTAGGTTTGAATCCCTATGATGTACCCTGAGTGGCCAGTACTTGGCAAGCTTTAAAGGCTTAGTGGATACTTATTGCTAGATCCACTGATGCTAGCTTAGTTGTCGTTTATTTTCTCCTACAGGCTAGATATAGGGTCAGTTTTAACTGCTTCGAAACATTAATGGTCAATAAATGTCGTATAATAGGAGAAACACTTTTAGGGTACAGTTTTTATGGCTAAACATAAATCCAGTTCGGGAAATGACTATAGGTCATCATCCCCAACGCGAGGAAAAGGACCTGAGGACATTATATTTGTCTTAGAACCCTAAGCCCAGTGGCCCGAAACTTAAAGGATTTCTTTTACACTTTATTTCTCTATAGTTATGGTTTTTGAAGCCATCAACCCCACTGTTTTTATAAGAAACCCCAAATCCAAAGTGGAAAAACCAATTTCAATCAACGGTGACACATTTAGCATGAAGAAAACCCATCCCTGAGTTCGACCTTAGTCCACTATACTATAGTAGCTCCGTCACGCATGTCAGAAATCTTAGGAAATAAATTTCGCTGATTCCTGGTGACACCTATTGTAAGTACAATCAACGCCACTCTCTACTTACGTATTTATATTAAAGAGTTCTAAACGAAAGACTCTTGATATCCTATAACTAACTAAAGAAACTATATAATGTTCGTCACACTTTCAAAGCGGCACTCTCTACTGATAGATTATACAGGAAGAGGTTTAAAAGAAACACTCTTGATACCCTATAACTTGCTAAAGAACCTATATAATGTTCATAACTATTCCCAAGTGTCAGTCTCTGCTTCTAGACTATAAAGGAACAGGTCTTAAAGAAAGGCTACTCATACCCTTGAACTGACTAAAGAAATTATACAACATTCGTAACACCTCCCAAGTGTCACTCTCTACTTATAAATTATAGAGGAAGAGTTATGAAATAAATACTCCCAATACCCAATAACTAACTACAGAAACTGTACAACGTTCGTAACACTTCCAAATAGTCACTCTCTGTTTATAGATTATACAGGAAGAAGTGTGAAAGAAAGACTCTTGATATCCTATAACTAACTAAAGAGACTATAAAATGATTGTCACACTTTCCAAGTGGCACTCTCTACTGAAAGATTATACAGGAAGAGGTTTGAAAGAATGACTCTTGATAGCCTAAGACTAGCAAAAGAACCTATATAATGTTCGTAACTGTTCCCAAGTGTTAGTCTCTGCTTATAGACTATACAGGAAGTGGTTTAAAAGAAAGGATCCTCAAACCCTTGAACTGGCTACAAAAATTTTACAACTGCAACACTCCCTTCCAACTGCCACCTACTTATAGATTATAATCAAAGAAGTTCCAAAGAAAAACTCCTCAGACCTTATAACTAACTAAAAAAACCATACAACATTCGTAACACTTCCAAAGTGTCACTCTTTGGTTATAGATTATACAGGAAGAGGTCAGAAAGAAACACTCTAGATATCCTATAACTAACTGTAAAGAAACTACATGAACTTTCATCATACCCTCTTCCAATCAAGCCACTTTCCCCACTCGGTAGATTATACAAGAACAGGTTTGAAAGAAAGACTCTCGACATACTCTATGACTAGCTAAAGAACCTGAAGTATAACGTTTTAACTATTCCCATGTCACTACGATAGACTCAGAAAGGAAGAGGGTTCAAAGAAAGGCTACTCATACCCTTGAACTGACTACATAAATTATACAACATTCGTAACACTTCCCAAGCGTAACTCTCTACTTATAGATTATAGAGGAAGAGTTATGAAATAAAGACTCTGAATACCCTATAACTAACTCAAGAAACTGTACAACGTTTGTAACACTTCTTAATAGTCACTCTTTACTTATAGATTATACAGGAAGAGGTGTGAAATAAAGACTCTTGTTATGCTATAACTAACAAACGAAACTATACAATGTTCGTCACACTTTCCAAGCGGCACTCTCTACTGATAGATCTTACAAGAAGAGGTTTGAAATAAAGACTCTTGATATCCTATAACTAACTAAAGAGACTATAAAATGTTTGTCACACTTTCCAAGCGGCACTCTCTACTGAAAGATTATACAGGAAGAGGTTTGAAAGAATGACTCTTGATAGACTAAGACTAGCTAAATAAACTATATAACGTTCGTAACTCTTCCCAAGTGTTAATCTCTGCTTATAGACTATACAGGAACAGGTTTAAAACAAAGGCTCCTCAAACCCTTGAACTGGCTATAGAAATTTTACAACATTCGTAACACTTCCCAATTGTCACTCTCTACTTATAGATTATACTGGAAGAGTTCTTAAAGAAAAACTCCTCATACCCTATAACTAACTAAAAAAACCATACAACATTCGTAACACTTCCAAAGTGTCACTCTCTGGTTATAGATTATACAGGAAGAGGTTTGAAAGAAACACTCTAGATATCCTATAACTAACTAAAGAAACTATACAAATTTCGTCACACTTTCCAATCGTCACTCTCTACTGATAGATTATACAAGAAGAGGTTTGAAAGAAAGACTCTTGATACCCTATGACTAGCTAAAGAACCTATATAACGTTCGTAACTATTCCCAAGTGTCACTCTCTGCTTATAGACTGTATAGGAAGAGGGTTCAAAGAAAGGCTACTCATACCATTGAACTGACTACATAAATTATACTATATTCGTAACACTTCCCAAGCGTAACTCTCTACTTATAGATTATAGAGGAAGAGTTATGAAATAAAGACTCTGAATACCCTATAACTAACTCAAGAAACTGTACCACATTCGTAACACTTCCTAATTCTCACTCTTTACTTATAAATTATACAGGAAGAGGTGTGAAATAAAGACTCTTGATATGCTATAACTAACTAAAGAAACTATACATTGTTCGTCACACTTTCCAAGAGGCACTCTCTACTTATAGATTTTACAGGAAGAGGTTTGAAAGAAATACTCTTGATACCCTATAACTAGCTAAAGAACCTATATAACTTTCGTAACTGTTCCTAAGCGTCAATCTATGCTTATAGACTATACAGGAAGAGGTTAAAAAGAAAGGCTCCTCATACCCTTGAACCGAATAAAGAAATTATAAAACATTCGTAACACTTCCACAGCGTCACTCTCTACTTATAGATTATATTGGAAGAGTTTTGAAATAAAAACTCCTAATAATCTCTAACTAACTAAAGAAACTATACAACATTCGTAACACTTCAAAAGCGTTAGTCTCTAGTTTTAGATTATACAGGAAGAGGTGTGAAAGAAAGACTCTAGATATCCTATAACTAACAAAAGAAACTTTACAACTTTCGTCACACTTTCCAATCGTCACTCTATACTGATAGAGTACACAGGATGAGGTTTCAAAGAAAGATAACTAACTAAAGAAACTATAGAGGAAGAGATATAACAAGAAGGGGCTCCTCTATCTATAATTCATTAGCCAAAGAAATTATATTATATCTTGCTAATACCCTGAAAGGCCATCATTATAAAAATATACAGAAGAGGTCTAAAAGAAAGGATTCATCCCCAAAGCACTGGGGAAGAAATTATACAACGTCTCGTGAATACTCCCAAAGGCCACTCTACTTAAAGATTATACTGGAATAGTTATAAAATAAGAACTCCTAATACCCTATAACTAACTAAAGAAACTATACAACATTCGTAACGCTTACGTAGCGTCACTCTCTGGCTATAGAATATAGAGGAAGAGGTCTGAAAGAAACACTCTTGATATCATATAACTAAATAAAGAAACTAAATAAACTTCGTCGCATTTTCCAAAGCGTCACTGTCTACTTCTAGATTATACTGGAAGAGTTCTGAAACAAAAACTCCTGATACCCTATAACTAACAAAGAAACTATACAACATTCGTCACTCTTCTAAATCGTCACTCTCTGGTTAAAGACTATATAGGAAGAGGTCTGCAAGAAAGACTCCAGATATCCTATCACTAACTAAAGATACTATAACACTTTCCTCACACTTTCCAATCGTCACTCTCTACTGATAGATTATCGAGCATGAGGTTTGAAAGAAACAATCTCGATACCCTATGACTACCTAAAGAACCTATATAATGTTCGTAACTATTCCCAAGTGTCACTCTCTACTTATAGACTATACAAGAAGATGGTTCAGAGGAAGGCTACTCATACCCTTGAACTAACTACATAAATTATATAACATTCGTAACACTTCCCAAGCATCACTTTCTACTTATAGATTATAGAGGAAGAGTTCTGAAATAAAAACTCTGAATACCCTATAACTAACTCAAGAAACTGTACAACGTTCGTAAAACTTCCTAATAGTCACTCTCTAGTTATAGATTATATAGGAAGAGGTGTGAAATAAAGACTCTTCATATGCTATAACTAACTAAAGAAACTATACAATGTTCGTCACGCTTCCAACTCCACTCTATTAGATTTTACAAGAAGAGGTTTAAAAAACAAAGCACTGATACCTATAATTAGCTAAAGAACTTTTATGATAACGCCTAGTATTCCCAAGTGTCAATCTCTGCTTATAGACTATACAGGAAGAGGTTTAAAAGAAAGGCTCCTCATACCCATGAACTGACTACAGAAATTATACAACATTCGTAACACTTCCCTAGCGTCACTTTGTACTTATAGATTATATTGGAAGAGTTCTGAAATAAAAACTCCTAATACCCTATAGCTAAATAAAGAAAATATACAACATTCGTAACACATCCAAAGCATCACTCTGTATTTATAGATTATACAGGAAATGGTGTGAAAGAAAGACTCTAGATATCCAATAACTAAAAAAAGAAACTTTACAACTTTCGTCACACTTTCCAATCGTCACTCTCTACTAATAGATTACACAGGATGAGGTTTCAAAGAAAGACGCTTGATACCCTATAACTAGCTAAAGAACCTATATAACGTTTGTAACTGTTCCCACGTGTCATTCTCTGCTTATAGACTATACAGGAAGATGTTTAAAAGAAAGGCTCCAAATACCCTTGAGCTGACTATAGAAATTCTACAACATTCGTAACACTTCACAAGCGTCACTCTCTACTTATAGATTATACTGGAAGAGTTCTGAAATAAAAACTCCTAATACCTTATAACTAACTAAAGAAACAATACAATATTCGTAACACATACAAAGCGTCACTCTCTGGTTATAGATTATACAGGAAGAGGTCAGAAAGAAATACTCTAGATATCCTAGAACTAACTAAAGAAACTATACTACTTTCATCACACTTTCCAATCGCCACTCTCTACTGATAGATTTTGCAAGAAGAGGTTTGAAGGAAAAAAATCTTGATACCTTGTAACTAGCTAAAGAACCTATATCACGTCGTAACTATTTACAAGTGTCACTCTCTGCTTATAGATTATACAGGAAGAGGTTGAAAAGAAAGGCTACTCATACCCTTGAACTGACTACAAAAATTATATAACATTCGTAACACTTCCCGTGCGTCACTCTCTTCTTATAGATTATATAGGAAGAGTTTTGAAATAAAGACTCCAAATACCATATAACTAACTAAAGAAACTGTACAACGTTCGTAACACTTCCTATTAGTGAGTCTCTAGTTATAGATTATACAAGAATAGGTGTGAAATAAAGACTCTTGATATCCTATAACTAACTAAAGAAACAATACAATTTCGTATATAGGAAAAGGTTTATAGGAAAAGGTTTGAAAAAAAGACTCTTGGTAGCCTATAACTATCTAAAGAACCTATATAGCGTTTGTAATTGTTCCCAAGTGTCAGTCTCTGCTTATAGACTATACAGGAAGAGGTTTAAAAGAAAGGCTCCTCATACCCTCGAACCCGACTACAAAATTATACAACATCTTCACACTTCCTGCCGCTCACTCTGCACTATAGATTATACCCGAAAGAAAGTTTTGAAATAAAAATTCTTGATACCCTATAACTAACTAAAGAAACAATACAACATTCATAACACTTTCAAAGCGTCAGTCTCTAGTTATAGATTATACAACAAGAGGTGTTAAAGAAAGACTCTAGATATCCTATAACTAACAAAAGAAACTTTACAACTTTCGTCACACTTTCTAATCGTCACTCTCTACTGGTAGATTACACAGGATGTGGCTTGAAAGAAAGACTCTTAATACCCAATAACTAACTAAAGACACTATTGAGGAAGAGAAATAACAAAAAGGCTCCTCATACTCTATTACTCGCTAAAGAAATTATATCAAGTTCAAAACAATTCCCGAGCTTCACTCTCTGATTATAGACTATACAGGAAGAGGTATAAAAGAACATATATAACGTTCGTAATTGTTCCCAAGTGTCAGTCTCTGCTTATAGACTATACAGGAACAGGTTTAAAAGAAAGGCTCCACGAACCCTTGAACTGGCTACATAAATTTGACAACATTCCTAACACTTCCCAAGCTTCACTCTCTACTTATAGGTTATACTGGAAGAGTTATGAAATAAAAACTCTTGATACCCTATAACTAACTAAAAAACTATACAACACTCGTAGCACTTACAAAGCGTCACTCTCTGGTTATAGATGATACTAGAAGAGGTTTGAAAGAAACACTGTAGATATCCTATAACTAGCTAAAGAAACTTTACAACTTTTGTCACACTTTCCAATCGTCACTCTCTACTGATAGATTATACAGGAAGAGGTTTGAAAGAAAGACTCTTGATACCCTAAGACTAGCTAAAGAAAGTATATAACGTTCGTAACTATTCCCAAGTGTCACTCTTTTCTTTTAGAATATAAGGGAAGAGGGTTCAAAGAAAGGCTACTCATACCCTTGAACTTACTACATAAATTATACAATATTAGTAACACTTCCCATGCGTCACTCTCTTCTTATAGATTATAAAGGAAGAGTTATGAAATAAAGACTCCAAATACCGTAGAACTAACTAAAGAAACTGTACAACGTTCGTAACACTTCCTAATAGTGACTCTCTAGTTATAGATTATACAAGAAGAGGTGTGAAATAAATACTCTTGATATGCTATAACTAACTAAATAAACTATACAATGTTCGTCGCACTTTCCAAACAACACTCTCTACTGATAGATTTTACAGGAAGAGGTTTGAAAAAAAGACTCTTGATAGCCTATAACTATCTTAAGAACCTATGTAACTTCATAACGGTTCCCAAGTGTTAGTCTCTACAAATAGACTATACAGGAAGAGGTTTAAAAGAAAGGCTCCTCATACCCTTAAACTGACTACAAAAATTATACAACATTTGAAACACCTCCCAAGCGTCACTCTGTACTTATAGATTATACTGGAAGAGTTCTTAAATAAAAATTCCTAATACCCTATAACTAATTAAAGAAACTATACAACATTCGTAACACTTCCAAAGCATGAATCTCTAGTTATAGATTATACAGGAAGAGGTGTGAAAGAAATACTCTAGATATCCAATAACTAACTAAAGAAACTATACAACTTTCGTCACACTTTCCAATCGTCACTCTCTACTTATAGATTATATAGGAAGAGGATTGAAATACATAATCTTAATACCCAATAACGAACAAAAGAAACTATATAATATTGGTAATAGTTTCCAAGCGTCACTCTCTGCTAATAGGCTATAGAGGAAGAGATATAACGGAAAGGCTCCTCATACCCTATTACTAGCTAAAGAAATTATATAAAGTTTATAACAATTCCCGAGCGTTACTCTCTGATTATAGACTATACAGGAAGAGGTCTGAAAGAAAGGCTTCTCATCCCCTAAAACAAGCGTCACTCTCTGCTTATATATTAGATAGGAAGAGTTCTAAAACAAAGACTCTTGATACCCTATAACTAACTAAAGAAACTAAACAACGTTCATAACAGTTCCAAAGCGTCACTCTCTAGTAATAGATTATACCGGAAGAGGTTTGAAAGAAAGACTCTTGATATCATATAACTAAATAAAGAAATTAAACAACATTCGTCACACTTTCCAAGAGTCACTCTCTACTTATAGATTATGTGGGAAGAGGTTTGAAAGAAAGACTCTTGATACCATATAACAAAATAAAGAAACTATATAACGGTCGTAACAGTTCTCAAACGTCACTCTCCGCTTGTACACTATACAGTAAGAGGTCTAAAAGAAAGGCTCCTCATAACCTATAACTGACTAAAGAAATTATACGATGTTCGCAACAATTCCCAAGGGTCACTCTCTACGTATAGATTATACTGGAAGGGTTTTGAAATAAAAACTCCCGATACCCTATATCAAATTCAATACACTATACAACGTTCGTAACACTTCCAAAGCGTCACTCTCTTGTTATAGGTTATACAAGAAGAGGTCTGAAAGAAAGACTCTAGATATCCTATAAATAACTAAAGAAATTATACGACTTTCGTCACACTTTCCAATCGTCAGTCTCCCATGATAGATTATACAGGAAGAGGTTTGAAATAAAGACTCTTGATACCCAATAACTAGCTATAGAACCTATACAACGTCTGTCACACTCTCTACTTCTAGATTATATGGGAAGTGGTTTGAAAGAAAGACTCTTGATACCTTATAACAAAATAAAGATACCATATAACAGTCGTAACAGTTCTCAAACGTCACTCTTCGCTTATAGACTATACTAGAAGAGGTCTAAAAGACAGGCTCCTCATCCCCTAAAACTTACTAAATAAATTATACAATGTTCGTAACAATTCCCAAGCGTCACTCTCTACTGATATATTGTACAAGAAGAGTTCTGAAATAAAAACTCCCGATACCCTATAACTAACTAAAGAAACTATAGAACATTCGTAACACTTCCAAAGCATCACTCTCTCATTACAGATTATACAGGAAGAGGTCTGAAAGAAATACTCTAGATATCCTATAACTAACTAAAGAAACTATACAACTTTCGTCACACTTTCCAATCGTCACTCTCTATTGATAAATTATAGAGGATGAGGTGTGAAAGAAAGACTCTTGATACCCTATAACTAGCTAAAGAACCTATATAATGTTCGTAACTGTTCCCAAGTGTCACTATTTGCTTATAGACTATACAGGAAGAGGTTTAAAACAAAGGCTACTCATACCCTTGAACTGACTTCAGAAATTATACAACATTCGTAACACCTCCCACTCGTCACTCTATACTTATAGATTGTAGTGGAAGAGTTCTGAAATAAAAATTCCTAATACCCTATAACTAACTAAAGAAACTATACAACATTCGTAAACACCTGTGCCTACTTCCTCGGTTATAGATTATACAGAAGAGGATTGGAAAGAAAGCACTCTAGATATCCTATAACTAACTACAGAAGGTCCATAATAAATGCTCCATCACCCAATGCTCACGATTTAAAGATTATACGAAGATAACAAAGAAAGACTCCTCGACACCCCATTAAAAATAACGAAACTATATAACGGTTGTAACAGTGTTCAAACGTCACTCTCTTCTTATAGACTATACAGTAAGAAGTCTAAAAAAAGGCTCCTCATAACCTATTACGGACTAAAGAAATTATACAATATTCGCAACACTTCCCGAGCGTCACTCTATACTTATAGATAATACAGGAAGAGTTCTGAAATAAAGACTTCTGATACCCGATAACTATCTAAAGAAACTGTACAATGTTCATAATACTTCCGAATAGTCACTCTTTAGTAATAGATCGTACAGGAAGAGGTCTGAAAGAAAGACTCTAGATATTCTATAACTAACAAAATAAACTATACAACTTTCGTCACACTTTTCAATCGTCACTCTCTACTTATAGATTATACGGGAAGAGGATTGAAATACATAATCTTTATACCAATTAACTAACTAATGAAACTATATAAGATTCGTAATAGTTTCCAAGCGTCACTCCCTGCTTATAGAATATAGACGAAGAGATATAACAGAATGGCTCCTCATAAATTCTAGGAACTAGTTAAAAAGCAAAATTATATATGTTTATAGCCAATTCCTGAATAATTGCCTCCTTACAAACTATACTAGAAGAGGTCTAAAAGAAAGGCTCCTCATCCCCTAAAACTTACTAAAAAAATTATACAACGTTCGTAACACTTCCCAAGCGTCACTCTCTACTTATATATTATACAGGAAGAGTTCTGAAATAAAAACTCCTGATACCATATAACTAACAAAAGAAACTATACAACATTCGTAATAATTTCCAAAGGCCATCACTTCAAGAGATTATACAGGAAGAGGTTTGAAAGAAAGACTCTAGATATCCTATAACTAACTAAAGAAACTATACAATGTTTGTCACACTTTCCACGCATCACTCTCTACTTAAACATTATATGAGAAGAGGTTTGAAAGAAAGACTCTTGATACCATATGAAAAAAATAAAGAAACTATATAACGGTTGTAACTGTTCTCAAATGTCACTGTCTTCTTATAGACTTAACAGTAAGAAGTCTAAAAGAAAGGCTCCTCAGAACCTATAACTGACTAAAGAAATTATACAATGTTCGCAACACTTCCCAAGTGTCACTCTATACTTATAGATAATATAGGAAGAGTTATGAAATAAAGACTCCTTATACCTGATAACTATCTAAAGAAACTGTGCAACGTTTGTAATACTTCCAAATAGTCACTCTTTAGTAATAGATTATACAAGAAGAGATGTGAAAGAAAGACTCTTGATATCCTATAACTAACTAAAGAAACTATACAATGTTCGACACACTTTCCAAGCGACACTCTCTACAAATAGATTATACTAGAAGAGGTTTGAAAGAAAGACTCTTGATACCCTATAAATAGGTAAAGAACAAATATAACATTCGTAACTGTTTCCAAGTGTCACTCTGTGCTTATAGACTATATAGGATGAGGTTTAAAAGAAAGGCTACTCATACCCATGATCTGACTACAGAAATTATACAATATTCGTAACACTCTGCCGCCACTCTACTTATAGATTATGTGAGGAAGAGTTCAAATAAAGACTAACACCCTATATAACTAACTAAAGAAATCAGATAAACGTCACTACACTTCCAAATAGCACTCTCTGCTATAGATTATACAAGAAGAGGTGTGAAAGAAAGACTCTTGATATCCTATAACTAACGAAAAGAATTATAAAGAACACATATAACGTTTGTAACTGTTCCGAAGTGCCACTCTCTGTTTATAGACTATACAAGAAGAGGTTTAAAAGAAACGCTCCTAATATTCTTGAACTGACTAGTGAAATTAGACAACAATCATAACAATTCCCAAGCGTCACTCTCTACTTATAGATTATACTGGAAGAGTTTTGAAATAAAAACTCCTGATTATATATTATACAACATTCGTAACACTTCCAAAGTGTTACTCTCTAGTTATAGATTACACAAGAAGAGATGTGAAAGAAAGACTCTAGATATCCTATAACTAACTAAAGAAACTATACGATTTTTGTAACACTTTCCAATCGTCACTCTCTACTGATAGATTATACAGGATGAGGTTTGAAAGACCGACTCTAGACACCCTACAACTAGCTAAAGAACCGATATAACAATTGTAACTGTTCCCAAGTGTCAGTCTCTGCTTATAGACTATACAGGAAGAGGTTTAAAAGAAAGGCTCCTCATACCCTTGAACTAACTACATAAATTATACAAAATTCATAACACTTCCCAAGCGTCACTCTCTACTTATAGATTATACAGGAAGAGTGAAGAAATAAAAACTCATGATACCCTATAACTAACTAAAGAAACTATACAACATTTGTAAAACTTCCAAAGTGTTTCTCTCTGGTTATAGATTATATAGGAAGAGGTCTGAATGGAAGACTCTAGAACGGAAGACTCTCTACTAATAAATTATATAGGGTGAGGTTTGAAAGAAAGACTCTTGATAACCTATAACTAGCTAAGGAACCTATATAACGTTCATTACCATTCCTAAGTGTCACTCTCTGCTTATAGACTATACAGGAAGAGGTTGAAAAGAAAGGCTACTCATACCCTTGAATTGAATACAAAAATTATACAACATTGGTAACACCTCCAAAGTGTCACTCTCTACTTGGAGATTATAGAGTATGAGTTTGGAAATAAATACTCCGAATACCTTATAACTAACTAAAGAAACTGTACAACGTTCGTAACACTTCCAAATAGTCACTCTATGTTATAGATTACACAGGAAGAGGTGTGAAAGAAAGACTCTTGATATCCTACAACTAACTAAAGAAACTATACAATGTACGTCACACTTTCCAAGCGGCACTCTCTACTGATATATTATACAGGAAGAGGTTTGAAAGAAAGACTCTTGATACCCTATAACTAGCTAAAGAATCTATTTAACGTTTGTTACTGTTCCCAAGTTCCACTCTCTCCTTATAGACTATACAGGAAGAGGTTTAAAAGAATGGCTAGAAGCGTCACTCTCTACTTATAGATTATAGAGGAAGAGTTCTAAAATAAAGACTCTGAATACCCTGTAACTAACTAAAGAAACTGTACAACGTTCGTAACACTTCAAAATAGTCACTCTCTGGTTATAGATTATACAGGCAGAGGTGTGAAAGAAAGACTCTTGATATCCTATAACTAACGAAAAGAATTATACAATGTTAGTCACACTTTCCAAGCGACACTCTCTACTGATACATTATACATGAAGAGGTTTGAAAGAAAGACTCGTGATGCCCTATAACTATCTAAAGAACCTATATAACGTTCATAACTGTTCCCAAGTGTCACTCTAAGCTTATAGACTGTAAAAGAAGAAGTTTAAAAGAAAGGCTCCTCATACCCTTGAACTGACTACAGAAATTATACAACAATCGTAACACCTCCCAAGCGTCACTATTTACTTATAGATTATACAGGAAGACGTTTGAAACAAAGACTCTTGATACCCTATAACTAGCTAAAGAACCTATATAACTTTTGTAACTGTTCCATGTGTCACTCTCTAGTTAAAGACTATATAGGAAGAGGTATAGAAGAAAGGCCACTCATACCCTTAAACTGACTATAGAAATTATACAACATTAGTAACACCTCCAAGCGTCAGTCTCTACTTTGAGATTATAGAGGAAGAGTTCTGAAACAAAGACTCCAAATACCCTATAACTAACTAATGAAACTGTACAACGTTCGTAACACTTCCTAATAGTCACTCTCTGGTTATAGATTATACAGGAAGTGGTGTGAAAGAAAAACTCTTGATATCCTATAACTAACCAAAGAAACTATACACTCTTCGTCACACCGTCCAAGCGACACTCTCTACTTATAGATTATATAAGAAGAGGTTCGAAAGAAAGACTCTTGATACCCTATAACTAGCTAAAGAACCTTTATAATGTTCATTATTGTTCCTAAGTTCCACTCTATGCTTATACACTATACAGGCTGAGGTTTAAAACAAAGGCTACTCATACCCATGAACAGACTACAAAAATTGTACAACATTCGTAACACCTCCCAAGCGTCACACTCTACTTATAGATTATAGAGGAAGAGTTCTGAAATAAAGACTCTAAATACCATATCACTAACTAAAGAAAAAGTACAACGTTCGTAACACTTCCAAATAGTCACTCTCTGCTTATAGATTATATCGAAATAGGTGTGAAAGAAAGACTCTTGATATCCAATAACTAACGAAAGGAACTATACAATGTTAGTCACACTTTTCAAGCGGCACTCTCTACAGATACATTATATAGAAATTATACAACATTCGTAACACTTCCCAAGCGTCACTCTCTACTTATAGATTATACTGGAAGTGTTCTAAAATAAAAACACCTGATACCCTATAACTAACTAAATAAACTATACAACATTCTTAAAACTTCCAAAGCGCCAATCTCTGGTTAGACATTATACGCAAAGAGGTGTGAAAGAAAGACTCCAGATATCTTATAACTAAGTAAATAAACTATACAACTTTCGTCACACTTTCCAATCATCACTCTCTACTGATAGATTATACAGGATGAGGTTCTAAAGAAAGACTCTTGATACCCTATAACTAGCTAAAGAACCTATATAACGTTCATAATTGTTCCCAAGTGCCACTCTCTCCTTATAGACTATACAGGAAGAGGTTTAAAAGAAAGACTACTCATACCCATGAACTAACTACAAAAATTATACAACATTCGTAACACCTCCCAAGTGTCACTCTCTACTTATAGATTATAGAGGAAGAGTTATGAAGTAAAGACTCTGAATACCCTATAACTAACTAAAGAAACCGTACAACATTCGTAACACATCCAAATAGTCACTCTCTGGTTATAGATTATGTAGGAAGAGATGAGAAAGAAAGACTCTTTATATTATATAACTAACTAACGAAACTATACAATGTTAGTCACACTTTCAAATCGACACTCTCTACTAATACATTATACAGGAAGAGGTTGGAAAGAAAGACTCTTGATACCCTAGAACTTGCTAAAGAACCTATATAACATTCGTAACTGTTCCCAAGCTCCACTCTCTCCTTATAGACTCAGACAGAAGAGGTTTACAGAAGGCTACCGGACACCCAAGAACCCGACTTTACATAAATTATACAACATTCGTAATTCAAGCGCCACTCTCAACTTATAGATTATGTGAGGAAGAGTTCTCAAATGTTGACTTCGAATAATTCTATATCTAACTAAAGAAACCTGCATAACGCTCGTATCATCAAATAGTCACTCGCTGGTTATAGATTACACAGGAAGTGGTGAGAAAGAAAAAGTCTTGATATCCTATAACTAACCAAAGAAACTATACAATGTTCGTCACACCCTCCAAGAGGCACTCTCTAATGATAGATTATAATAGAAGAGGTTTGAAAGTAAGACTTTTGATACCCTATAACTAGCTAAAGAACCTATATAACGTTCGTTACTATTCCCAAGTGCCACTCTCTTCTTATAGACTATACAGTTAGAGGTTTAAAAGAAAGGCTACTCATACACATGAACTGACTACGGAAATTGTACAACATTCATAACACCTCCCAAGCGTCACTCTCTACTTATAGATTATAGAGGAAGAGTTCTGAAATAAAGACTCCGAATACCCTTTAACTAACTAAAGAAACTGTACAATGTTCGTTACACTTCCAAATAGTCACTCTCTGGTTATAGATTATACATGAAGAGGTGTGAAAGAAAGACTATTGATCTCCTATAACTAACGAAAGGAACTATACAATGGTAGTCACACTTTTCAAGCGGCACCATCTACTGATTCATTATACATAAATTATACAACATTCGTAACACTTCCCAAGAGTCACTCTCTACTTATAGGTTATACAGGAAGAGTTCTGAAAAAAAAAACACACGATACCCTATAACTAACTATAGAAACTATACAACATTCGTAACACTTCGAAAGCATCAATGTCTTGTTAGAGATTATACGCAAAGGGGTGTGGAAGAAAGATTCCAGTTATCTTCCAACTAACTAAAGAAACTCTACATATTTCGTCACACTTTCCAATCGTCACTCTCTACTGATAGATTATACAGGATGAGGTTCGAAAGAAAGACTCTTGATACCCTATACCTAGCTGAAGAACCTATATAAATTTCGTAACTGTTCCCAAGTGCCACTCCCCCTTATAGACTATACAGGAAGAGGTTTATAAGAAAGGCTACTCATACCCATGAACTGACTATAAAAATTATACAACATTCGTAACACCTCCCAAGGGTCACTCTCTACTTATAGAATATAGAGGAAGAGTTATGAAATAAAGATTCTGAATACCCTATAACTAACTAAAGAAATTGTACAACGTTCGTAACACTTCCAAAGCATCACCCTCTTGTTATAGATTATACAAGAAGAGGTCTGAAAGAAAGACTCTAGATATCCTATAACTAACTAAAGAAACAATTCAACTTTCATCACATTGTCCAATCATCTCTCACTGATAGATTATACAGGAAGCGGTTTGAAAGAAGGACTCTTGATACCCTATAACTAGCTAAAGAACCTATATAACGTTCGTAACTGTTCCCAAGTGACACTCTCTACTTATAGACTGTACAGGAAGATGTTTAAAAGAAAGTCTATTTATACCCTTGAACTTACTGCAGAAATTACACAACATTCATAACACCTCCCAAGCGTCACTCTCTACTTATAGATTATAGAGGAAGAGTTATGAAATAAAGACTCCGAATACCCTATAACTAACGAAAGAAACTGTACAACGTTCGTAACACTTCAACATAGCCACTCTCTAGCTATAGATTATACAGGAAGAGGTGTGAAATAAAGACTCTAGATATCCTATAACTAACTACAGAAACTATACAACATTAGTCACACTTTCCAAGCGACACTCTCTACTGATACATTATACAGGAACAGGTTTTAAAGGAAGACTCTTGATACACTCTAACTAGCTAAAGAACCTATATAACATTCGTAACTGTTCCCAAGTGTCACTCTATGCTTATACACTATACAAGAAGAAGTTTAAAAGAGAGGCTCCTCATACCCATGATATGACTATAGAAATTATACAACATTCGTAACACCTCCCAAGCGACACTATTTACGTATAGATTATAGAGGAAAAGTTATGAAATAAAGACTCCGAATACCATATAACTAACTTAAGAAACTGTATATAGTTCGTAATACTTCCAAATAGTGACGCTCATGTTATAGATTATACAAGAACATGTGTGAAAGAAAGACTTTTGATATCCTATAACTCACTAAAGAAACAATACAATGTTTGTCAAATTGTCCAAACAGCACTGTGTACTGATAGATTATACAGGAAGAGGTTTGAAAGAAAGACTCTTAATACTCTATAACCAGCTAAAGAATCTATATAACGTTCGTAACTGTTCCCAAGTGTCACTCTATGTGTAAAACCCAAGAAAATTTTAATTTTCTGAAAAAAGGTAAAATGGTAATTTCGGTAAAAATCCAGGATTTTTCTAGGTCTCGGATGACGAAACGGACTTCACTGTTGGAATCGTCTCGCGAAATCTAGCTACCATGACAGATTTCGTTAAATTCCGAGACAGTCAGAAATTGCACGTATTTCGAGGCAATTGGACAAATGAGTAAATGACAGGTGGCATGAAGTCCCACACCACGTGGATGCATGCAAGTAGGTTACGTATCTAAGGAAAGTAGTCTTGCATGAGGGTAAATGATAGTGGATGCTAGGTGTCTTGGATAGGCTTTGCATGAGGAATTTAGTGGGAAGGAATGTGGGTTAGGAGACAAGTGGAAAGTAAGGTGTCAAGAGGCTTAGGAGGAACATGCTCTCTAAATAGAGGAAAAATGGATCCGGCGGGGAAAGGAAAAAAAGAGGGAGAAAAAGAGAGAGTGATAGAGAGAGAGACTCCACCTCTCTCTAAATTTCCCGACGATCGGACCGACGGTTTCAAGCGGAGCAAGAGGAAGAGTTCAACCTTACGACAAGGGCTTCGCATAGAAACTGGAGTTGGGGAGTTTTGACAAAACTCCAAGAGGTAGGTCTTCTCCTACCTTGGTTCCTTTCACCCTAAGGGCTGTGTGGTGGTCAGGTATGCCCCACAGTAATGTTTGGTTGTATTTGTAAATTCATGAGAAGTCGCCACATCAGGGTAGCATACATAAACCGGAATTTAGAACCGATTTTTGGGTAGGAAGAAGTGGAATGTGTGAGTCCTTCTGATAATTGTAGCCTCAATGAAATTGATGCTAAGCCACTTCCGATTCGACCTCTCAGAGACTAAGTTATAGTCCTTTATCGTTGTCACTCAAATTTAAATCTGGTCGGCCATTTCGCCACCTGGGTCAACTAGCCGGACCTAAAATGGATTTTTGGCCAGAAATAAAACGAATCTGGTCGCTAACTTGATAAGCTTGTAGCCCCATCAATGAACTTGATATTAGGCTTGAATTTCTCGATTCGACTCTCGTAGACCAAGTTATGGTCTTTACTCGGAAGCGGCCAAATGGGCGAGGGGTCGCCCGCAGGGCCGCCAAACAAAGGTCGCGGAATGCGGGTCGCCCAACAAAGGTCGCCCAAAAGTGCCGCCAAATGTTGTCGAACAGCGGTCGCCACGAACAGTGGTCGCCAAATGCTGAGGGGTCAAGCAACAAAGGTCGCCCAAGAGGGGCCGCCCATGAACAAGTGGTCGCCAAACAGCGAGGGGTCGCCCATGAACGCGGTCGCCAAACAAGGGTCGTCGAACAAAGGTCGTGCGAACAGTGTCGTATGGAACAGCGGGTCGCCCAAATGCTGGTCGCCCAAAAGGGGTCACAAACAAGGGTTCGCTGCGCGGTCGCGGAACAAAGGGTCGCCAATGAACAGTTGGTCGTTAAATGCTGAGAGGTCAGCCCATCAGAGGGGTCGCCCATGAACAAGGGTCGCCAAAACAGTTGGAGGGTCGCCAATGAACAAAGGGTCGCCCGCGAGGGTCGCCACGAATAGCGGCCCAAGAGGTCATCATGAACGCGGGTCGCCAAACGCGAGGGGTCGCCCATGAACAAGGGTCGCCAAATGCGGGTCGCAAACAAAGGTCGGGAATGCTGGTCGCCCAATAGTATTGCCCAAAAGCGTCGCCAAACAAGGGTCACAAACAAGGTCCGGGCGGAACAAGGTCGCCAATGAACAAAGGGTCGCCAAACAAGTGAGGGGTCGCCCATGAACAGCTTGTCGCCAAACAAAGGAGGGGTCGCCCATGAACAAAGGGTCGCCAAAATGCTGAGGGGTCGCTAATGAACAGCGGGTCGCCCAAGAGGGTCGCAATGAACAAAGGGTCGCCCAAGAGGGGCTCGCCAATGAACAGCGCGGTCGTCCAAGAGGGTCGCCCATGAACAGTGGTCACAAACAGTGAGGGGTCAAGCCAATGAACAAGGGTCGTCAAGCAGGGTCAGCTCCATGAACAAAGTGGTCGCTAAACAGTTGAGGGGTCGTCCATGAACAAAGTACGCCAAACGCGAGGGGTCGCCAATGAACAAAGGGTCGTCCAAGAGGGTCGTCCATGAACAAAGGGTCGTCAAAGTTGACTACGCATGACCTCCAACTTCTAAGGTCATATCTCCTTCGCTTGAACTCCGACTAGGGGTGTTCTCGACTTCATGAAAGCCCATTGAGTAAACTCTCCATCGGGACTCTGGAAGGGCAGTGGGTGCTCGAGCCGGCCGGAAATGGCCGTCCAGTCAAGTAAGGTAGGCTGCCCGGGTGAGACATTGAATATGCGTGACCCCAACTTCTAAGGCCATAACTTTCGGCCCAAATTCGATTGGGGTGTTCTTTTTGACTCTATGGAAAGCCCATCGAGTCAAGATTGCAGCCATGTTCCCTGGAGGACATTAACTAATCAGGCATGTTAGTTCTGACCAGTTCAGTTGTGTGTTAGGGCTTTGGTGGATAACATGCAATTGGAAATCGACATGTTGATATGTGCCGTATATGGTTTGAGTCGAGCAACATGCAAGCATGGAATAGACATGTTGATATATGTCGTGGTGACATTTTAACAAAAAGTATGCTTAATCTTAAATATGAGGCATGGATAATGCACAATATGTGTGCATGGGTGATTATGTATAGTAACTAGCATAATAGCATCGCATGTGCACGAAGACATCGCATGACATGGGCGTGAGTGCATGGTACCCGACGGCGACCTGGCAGGTCACGGGCACACCTGCTATGGGTCAAAAATTGTGTATGGTACCGATTGGATGGACTCTGAATGGGACAGAGTCCAAATGAGTCAAACGGTTTTGAAACTAATGGAAATAAATATAAGTGTGTTTGGGCATAAGGAAGATGGGTAGATCCCCTGCAGAAAGACCCAAATTTTATTCATTACTCAAGCAGACATGATTCCCGGCGATGCAAGTTCGTAAAAATGTTGGAACGGCGCGCGGCGTCCGGCGGTGAAAACCTAAAAACTGGGTGGGCCCACAAATAAGCAAACACACGTAATATGACAAAAATCAAATGCATTGGAGGCCTTTCCAACGGGTTACAAAGTTTTAAAAGAAAACAAAAGTTCTGTTGATAAAGGTCACTGTGGAACAAATGACGGTTGGTATTTCACACTTGGCCTAGGTAGGTGTGAGGGAGTCGGTGAGTGACTCGGGGTATGGGCATGAGGACATTCATACATTGACATTCATGTAGGCATCTTACTTGAATGTGTTTTCTATGCAACTAATAAGATGTGCACTTAGCGGAGTAACCTCGTAGGAGATTATTACTACTCAGCTTTGCCTCATCCCGTCGTGGACCCCCCTTCAGGCACACAAGAAGACGGTGCTCCTCGAGCCGTGAGCAAGAGAAGGAGGCCTGCCAGGCCTTGATCAAGATTTTTGTAAAAATATATTAGAACAATATAGTTTCATATATTTGGGTATGTAAAAGAGAAGTACATTTAACTCAGATGAAAAAAAAAAAAAAAAAAAAACATCCCCGAAACTGGGCGCCTGCATCGAGCTTAGTGCTACTTATCACCTCATCTCTGTGGGGCATGGGTCTGTTACGCTGTTATCGAAAGTAGGAAACATCACAACTCGTATAGCCCGGTGTCGAGCTTGATGTGATAGTGACTTAAAGGTTCTTAAATTGGATGTCCAGATCATAGTTAAGTATCAAGGTCTAGGTAAGAGGTTACCTAGAGTTCACTGACAGATTAGATCACTGATGCATTTTGTGTTTTCGTATGCTTCTGATTGTTCAGGTGTGAATTATATATGTGGTAAATGTAGGGAAAACAAAGAGCACTTCGGGGCCTGGGAGCCATAACGAATATGGACTTAATAACTCTTTGCCATTTAATATGTGTAGACAAAGCTCGAGGTCGAAAGAGAGGTCACTCCACGAGGTGCCGCCAGCACCACCTGCTTGACTCGCAGGCCTATAGAGCAGGCCGCTGATAAATAATCGCCACACGTGCTGATGCAAACAGATAATGGAGGTGCCAAGAACCTCCAGAGTTCACACATCATCCTCCGACGCTACAGAGGAGGGGACCCTATGGTAGCTCGACCATTGGTTCCGCGCATTGAGAGATTCTCCGGCAATGGAGATCACCTCCGATGTTACTTCCTGACACACCGGGCTTCATTCCACTGAGGGTGAGTCCCAGATTCAAGGGAGGGCTGATCAAAGACCGGGAGATCATGTCATGGGATGATTTTCAGAGACTATTCATGGGGAAATATTTCCTATTCCGCTAGACATGCCAAGGCCCGAAGAGCTCCTTGAGCCGAGACAGGTGATTTAAGATCTGCATCTGGAGCACGAGCGCATTTGGCTAGTAGCTGGCACGCTTTCGGGATGATTCATGGCCACCGACGCGCTAAAGTCAGGAGGTTTGAGGATGGGCCGAAGGTCCATCCGGAAAGATTATTGTGGGCAAACCACAAGACATGGACCTCGATGGTCACATGTTCTCTGATCATCGAGCTAGAGATAGAGAACACCTGGTTAACCGGAGATGCGGTGCCAGCGTGCAAGGAGTAGCGAGAGCCGTCTCTTTCTTGTGTTCTGAAAGAAGCCAAGGCCTCTACCACGAGGGTTTCGTACGCGCCAACGGGGGCCACACGCCTAGGTTCTTAGTCGGGAGGGTCACAGACCACGCATGTTTCTATTGCCACGCCCGCATGAAACTGGATTCGCTCACAGAGGCATGGATCTCAGTGGTTTCGGGACCGACGCAGCCCCAAACATCGGCAGAGGGATAGCGCAGGACATTTTCGCCTTTGTTCCTCCACCCCAGAGGCCGAGGAACCAAAGACGGCCCTGTGGTGTTGTCACGAGCACCTCCCGCCGACATCGCCGTATGTGGCTGTGGTACGGGTCGAGGTCATGACAAAGCCTACGCTGTGACACCCGTGGGTTCAGGGACGGCTCACGATCACACCATCGATCGAGCCACAGATCAATACCTATACAGATAGCCATTTATCTCGCCTATGGGCAAGGGGGTATTTGATTCATCGTGATTCATTCATCGGCACATGGATAGAGTTTGGCCGAGGTTTGAGGTACTGAGGAGCCATTGTATGTGAGTTCTCCCTGAAGATCAGGCGCAGGATGGGGTGGATGATTTGGCGTGGCCGCGAAAGCCGAGATCTCCGGGATCTACCACCGTGGACCTCGAGGGTCGACATGCCGAATTTCACGCCATCCTCGAATGATCACACAAATGGCGAGTCGGTCATCGATCGTGAGTAGAGGATTACCGCCACACACTGCGACTCGCATTTCAGGTCAGGTTTCGTGGGGACACAGCGAGCTACCGCATCTGCACGAGTCCGTATGTCAAGGATGGGCCATGCCTGGGCTAGCAAGCTCTTACCTTGTGAGGACGAGGTGAGACCAGACGGATTCACTCGGCGGTCCGTGAGTAAGGAGGATGTTTTTCCGCATGAGTTACCGATCAAGCCCCAGCAGGGGATGTAGACTCTCCATTGAAAGCACCCTCGCACGTCGCTTCATCTCTATGACTCCGCATAGGATGGCCCCAGTTGAGTTACAGGAACTCAAGGTCCGGATACAGGAGTTATTGGACAAAGGGTTTATTAGACCAAGCACTTCACCA
>JAEQBH010004811.1:0-164528 GCA_016808115.1 Tetrastigma voinierianum | reverse complement strand
CTTATAAATAAGTGAGAAAAAGAGAGAAAACATAAGTTTCAAATGCATCTATATAATATTTGATTTCCAAGAATGAATATATATATATTCCTTATTAAATTTTGTAAAATTCTTACAAGAAAAAAAATTTTATATTCATTTCCTTCTATTTGTCTTTGCAATTCTTCTTTCATAGCATTTTCTGTAACCAAATCCAGCCAAATTAAAGATTTGGTCTATTTTTAACAAATAATCAATTAATTTTTAGATGGATGCATAAAAACATAATACAAGATATAATACATCACTTTAAAATATTTTATATTTTAAATATAAAATATCATTTTAAATAATATTTTTTTGTAATATAACATTTGATACCGTCTTGAAGGTTGAAAGCAAGTTTTTATAAACATTTAATGGATTTTGTAAAATTTTAAGATAATTCAGAAACATTTTTGAATAGGTGAGTTTTTACAACAAGTTATTATTACTATTTCTTATTATGAAAAATTATTATTAAAATCTTGAACTTTCATGATTTTTACATTTAAATCCTTAACAAAATGTTTGCTTTTTAAATATAGTAACTTTCATAAATTTTATTTTTTATAAATTTCTAACTTTCTATTTGATTATAGTTCTAAAGATCAAAACAACACATTTTCATGTGCCATGTTGGATATGCAAAGGTCTCAAGTCTTGTTGAATATAAAGCAAATTCATTAAAGTTTTATATATTTATAAAGTAAACTTTTGTTCATGATTTAAATACAAAAAATCATGAAAATTCATTATTTTAATACTAATTTTCCTTTTGGCTATTATTAATTTTATTATTAGAGCGGGTATTTATTGATTTTTTTAATCATGTTCGTGGATTAACGATGATGAGTACTATTAGAAAAAGGAATGAGAAACATGCACCTTTAACATAAAGTCAAGAGATGATTGAAAGATTTTGAAGGGCATACAATTGAGACGTATTGTTATTTCTTTTTTTAAATAAAGATTTAAAATTTGATAAAAATCTTATTATTGTTTATATATATTAAATATAAAAGTTTGGGAATACCGATCTTGTTATTTCTAGTCCATTTTTCTTAAGCAAGAAGATGTGATTTTTTTTTTATCATTTTTTAGCTTGAAATCATTATTTATATATCTTTCTACCATTTTCTTGCTCAGTGGTTCTTCCATAGATATCTTGATTTTTAATTTGTTTTTTCGTGTTTAGCATCTGGCCTTCAAGGCTGACGCGTGGTTTATATCATCTTAATATGTCGGTTTGGCTTTCCCTATCTAATTACAGCGTTTTCTTGTATGTAAGCGATTTGAAAGACAATGATCTGACGTAAAAACATCAAATCAAACTACGATCATTATCATTATATATAACCAAACCATATGTGTCCTTAACATCATGTAATTATCAAATACGACATGAATCGATTCATCCTCTAGAATTTTTAGCGTATTTAATTATATATTTTTATCGAATGTATTATTGCTAGTTTGAATCAATAATATTATTTTATTTTCAAAAATATAAAAGTTGATACGATAATTTTATTTAGGTGTGCTGATCACTTGGTTTCAATTTTTTGTTACTAGGAATAGATAGCTAGAAAAAATAAGTAATTTTCTTCATTTATTTAGGTATTAATTAAATTGTAAGAAGTAATAGGTGGAAGTGTAGCCATCCAAACATGTATATTTGGAAACAATTTCAAAATTTTGCTTTTTGAAATATAAAAAACAAAATCATCAAAAGAGAACCAGTGTGGATTTGACCACTTTGGACATATTTGTGTCATTTTTTTACTTTTCCAAATCTTGATTATAAAAATAAAATAAAAATAATTTTGAATGTTGTTTTCAAGTTTCAACAAATAAAAAGAGAAGTAGAAAGTTTAAGATTATAAAATATATATTCTGAATTTTTTATATAAAATTTTAAATAGTTTTAATTTTTTTTAACAATCATTCACTTTGTATTACAATATTTTTAATACTTTTTTTAAAATATATTTATTTTGTAATACATTATCCGTAAGAACTTTTAATCATTTAAGCTAGGTCATATTGACATTGTTTTTATTATTATTTATTTTTAGAAAATATAAGATTTTATTTTATTATGTGAAGATAGCAAAATATATTAAAAAAAAATCAGCTTTTTAAATTTTTAATTACATAGTCATTCAAGTAGTGAAATATCATCACCCTGTTGTCATAATTTTATCAAGTAATACCTGCAGTGGTATGTTTTGGCAGCTGGTGGTGGGCAATATGGTAAATTCAGCCAAGGGACTCCAATGGCCATTCCGTAAGGTTAGGTCACATGATTTATCTGGACCTGAAAACCGTCAGGTGGATATATCAGACTCTGAAATTACTCTCTCGACACGTGTCTCTCTTTTCCTACTTTTTCATTCATTACAACAATGGTTTCTTTAAGGTTTTCCTCTCATCTACTCCTGTTCCCTCCCCTTCCCTGGTCCCTCCCTCTCCTTCACTCCCCACTGTCCGGATCTCCCGCCTCCCAACCAACGGCATCTAACCTGCCTGCACCCAACGATCGTACACCTTAGCACCAGCACAGCGCCTCATCTTTTTTATGACAGCTGAACACTAAAATAAATAAATAAATAAAATTGCTTTTGTAAAAATTTTTAATTTTATTTGTCTATAAAGTGTTTTTGAGGGTTAGAGAGAGAGTGTACATAAATAGAGATACGGGGAAGAGAGGATTTGAGAAGGAAGGGAGAGGGAGAAATCTGATTTGCATTTGTGTTTGTTGTTGTTTGCTGAGAGAAAGAGGGTTTTTTTTTTTTTTTCTGTTGTTGTTTTTTCTGCTTTTTTCTGAGAAAATGGGGCAGGTAGGGGCTGAGCTTGAAGAGGATTGAGAACAAGATCAACAGGCAAGTCACCTTCGCTAAGAGAAGAAATGGCCTTCTCAAGAAGGCTTACGAACTTTCGGTGCTCTGCGACGCCGAGGTTGCTCTCATCATCTTCTCCAATAGAGGAAAGCTATACGAGTTCTGCAGTAGCTCGAGGTAATAATATCATAGAGAAAGGAAAAAAAAAAACAAAAAGGAGAAAACCTGAATTTGATCAAAACTTGCTTTTCGAAAACACAAAAAACGAAGCAAGGGAAAAGGAAATTGTTCTCTTTTCTTGTTTTGATTCTACTTTTCATTCTGTGTGCGGTGTTTTTCTTTTCATTTTTTTTCCTATCTGGAATGGTTTGTGAGATGTGTGTTTGAGTGTTTACCTGTGTTTTTTTTTCTCTTTTCCTTTTTATTTTGCTTGCTTGCTGATCTTTGTTTGTTGTTGAGTTTTTCCGTTTTGGTGAATGTCTCAGCGTTTTTAGGTGTTTGTGTTTTTCCTTTGTTTTTGTGTTGTGCAGATCTGCAACTACAAGCCATAAAAAGAAGATTGCTTTTATATTAACTGAAAATTGTGATTCGTTTTTTTTTTTGTTCAAAGGCTTGGAGTTTTTTTTCCTTTTGTTTTCTCTTTTCCAATTTGATGGATATTTGAGCGTATTCAGAGATGATTCTTGAGGTTTTTTCAATCTCTGAAGTTTTCCACTTTTCTTCGTTCTGTTATAGAGGTTCAAACGATCTTGATCTGATGCTAGTTGCCGGTGAGATCAATTCAGAGTTTTGTTTTCTGAAAAGAAGCTTCATTCAATCAAAATTTAGGCTCGTTAGAAAAGGAAATGCTAGGAAAAGGTTTTCTTTTCGAGTCTGTTTTCTTCTTTTCTCATTTTTTTTTCCCTGGAATCAAGTGGAAGTCTTACGGATCTTTCTTTTCTTCCTCTTTCCCTCTCATCTGAATTCTACAGAAGAAAAAAAAAGTAATGATTTTTCAAAGCTTCCTGGATATGAGTTTCTCTCTGGCCTAGCCTCTTTGCAATTTCAATATCTAGGGTTTTTTTTTTCGTTGTCTTCTAGTCCAAGCTATCTCAGATCACTTCCCGTTCACAAACAAAATCCATTCTTCAAAAACATTTCTTGTTTTAGAGAAAACTCCAGCTTCTGAACTCAGAATCTTCTGTATTTTTTGCAATTTCTTCCGAGTCTAGGGTTTTTTCCCTGTTTATCTCGAAATTCTCTCTTTTTCATTCTAATTGAATTCAATATAATATAGTTTCAGGTTCCTTTTTGTGAAAATGCCAGAAAGGCAGTTCATACTCTTCATCAATTGAATTGAATCAGAATTTCTGCAACTGAGTTTAGGTTTTTTTTTTTTCCTTGAAATCAATCCTCTCCTCTCTTAGATCTCTACATACCTTGGTCTTGATGTGATTTGAATGAACATACTAATATCCAAATGATCTGTATGTCATTTCTTCACTCAATCAATCATATCAAGTATTATATATTAATTTTTCATTTAAAGCAGAGAGAAACTTTACTTTTCAAAAGTTTTAATTAGTTACCACGTAAGATTGATGGAGTACTAGGATGCATCCAGTTTTCTAGGAGGATATGAAGAGTCAAAAGTTAATGCATGGAAAATGTACCCACATAGGATCCAGGTTGTTGTGCTGTTTTTTTTTTTTTTTTTAAGGAATGAGGAGATTCACTACATTTTGCTTCCATGGCTAGCCATGATCAGAGTGACAATTCATGGAAAATCTAGTTTTTTTTTTTCTAATCTTTTCATGGGACTCGGGTTTTTTCCCTTCTCTTCCTTGATGCAAACCATTTCATGGAACACTTGGATGTTAACAAGTTTTCGGTAAATCTTGAGGCTCCGTCTGGAAAAGCGAAAAGCATGGGCGAAAAATGATTTTTTTTTAAGGAATAAGGAGATCTACTGAGCATTTTGCTTCCATGGCTAGCCATGACTGTAGAAAATAATTATGAAAATCTAGCTATATTAATTTTTTTCTAATCTTTCATGGGACTACTGGTTTTTTTCCTCTTCCTGATGCAAACCATTTCTTTTACTTGAAAAACTCAGTGGAACACTTGCATGTTAACAAGTTTTCTATAAACCTTGAGCCTCGGTTTGTAACCCAAAAGTATTAGGGAAAGGAAAATTAAGGAAAATGATTTTTTATGTCTTGTTTTATTGTGGAAAATATAAAAGAAAATCAAATATAATTAAAATTTTACATATTTTAAATTTTTTTAGTTCTTATATAATAAAGAGAAACAAATGAATCTAGTTTAAATAAACATATAAAATTAATTTATTAAGTTTAAGGCTATTTTTTATTTTCCTTTAACTTTTCCTTTTTATTCTAAAGGTAACATATTGGCTAACTTCATGAATTAGGTTTGACAAAACAATGAAAAATAAGGAATATTGAGACAAAAGGCCTATTTGGTTCATTTTTTGAAAACTGTTCTTGTTATATAAATTTACTGTTTTTTGTGTATTCTGTGTTTTTAAAACAAAAAAAAACCTGGGAATCAAACTTGTTCTTTTATTCGTTTTCTTTCTTTGTTTTCCTTATTTTTCAGAACAAACATGCACTAAGTTTTGGTTATGTTACCTCTATGTTTATTTTGCTTATTTGGTTATGAATGCATGGGGATTGACTACTTAAGGGTTATTTCTAATGCTTACTACTTAAAATTATTTTAAATCAAATCCCTAACTAGATTTATCAAAATTATTTTAAATCATTAAATCGTATCAAGAGAGTGTTTAGTATAATTTATTACTTGTTATTGAACTACTTTAATTGGACTTAAATTAAGTTATTTTTAGGTTATTGGCTTAACAATTTATACTTTATTTAATAACTTTTAGGATTGATATCATTTGATAAATTTAATTTGAAATTCATATTAAACTATTAGATTGGCATATTTATCATCATTAATAAAACATCATTTATTCTCTTATTAGATATGACTTATGAGTAAATTAGAGAAAATATTTAAGATTAATAATAGGGGGCATTTGTTTTTGTTTTTGTTTTGCCAAATAGAAGCCAAACATTTGTTTTTTAATTCAATAAAAAATACTAATGATTTTAATCAATTTAATTCAAAGTAAACTTCCATTATTAATAGGTAACTTGTTGATATTAATAAGGTAGAAATTAAAATTTTTTTAAATTATTAACTTAAAATCTATTAATTATTTTTTATCTTTTAAGTGTTAAGATTGTTTGATACAGTTAACTTAAATTGTATTTTTGAATCATTAAATGATCGTATTTATTGATTTTAGTAGGCAGAAAAACGAATTTTTTTAACTCTACATTTAAAAATATTATAAAAACATGAGATAATTATAAAAGATTATTATAAAAGTAAGTTGTGGATCAATACAGTATTAGTTTTGAGATAAGAATAAATTAATTATTTTAATTTAGTGTTTAAAGTTGTCTTTTCTTTAAATTTATAATATTAAATTATTTTATCAAATTGTATAATCTATAATTATATGAGATACTTCTGGAGTGTATCTCTTATCTTAACCAAAGGTCTCAAGTCAACTTTAACGTAACCATGCTCGTGGGTAGTTTACCATCCTTATAAATTCCATCCCACCCGAATATATAAAGGTGGGTGTTGTATGGCTTCAAGGTATCTTGTGTGCACACGGGGGGCCGCTAAGATACCTCATAGCTTGACCAAAAAAAAATCTATAATATCTATTTAATAACTTAAATAAAATCATTAAATCCATATTAAGTTATTAAATTGATTTATCAAATATATTTTGTAAATTTTAAAGTTATAATAAAGTTATTTTTACTTTTTTTTTTGACAATTAAACATTCGAAAGCAACATGCAAACTATTTCCATTAAGACTGAGACACTCCTTATGTTTTGCCTCTTTAAACTTCAACGCCAGACACGCGAGGTTGTATACGACGGGTACAAAACTATTTACTTCTTTTATTTTTTTGAATGGATAAAGCTATTTTACTTAATGAATTAGACATGATGAACAATAAAGCTATTTTACTTTTCTTTTTTTTTTTTTGAATCGATAAAGCTATTTTACTTAATAACTTAAATTAAGTAATTAAATAAGTTGATTTATTAAAGACCCTATAATAGGGCTGTGAAGAGTGCCCTTTGAAATGGTTAGTCATGCAGATGATGTCTATTATTTCTATGCGATTCATTAAACCCAAAAGTTTAAATGACTAGCAAGCTAGCCTTCCAACGTATTATTGTTGTTAGTATTAATGATTTGTTAAGTGTTAAGCTGCCAATTTGACTTAAACACTATTTAGGGAGTTCTTGGTAAACTTAAAAGTTCAAGATGATCTTCTTTAAATGCACCCATTATTTGCATTTATGAAGGATTAATTAATTAATTAATTATGTTTATTCCATCTTTTTGTGATAAAATGTCTAGCATGCTCAAACCTTTGAGAGGTACCAGAAGTACTGCGGGAGCACTGAGACAAATGTATCCACAAGGGAGGCCTCAGACCGTCCTTTCTTTTTCTTAAAAATAAAAGAAAGATGTTATTCGTTATCTCTTGTTGGTTTTACTTATTGATTAATCCATTTATCTGTTGTTTGTTTTTATTATTATTATTTTATGTTGCTTCTTAAGTTAAAACCTAAACTATCTTTGAAATTCAGAAGGTGGTAGTTGTATTTTTTCATGAAACACTTCCAAAGACACGGATTAAGGAAAACTAAAACATCTTAAATACTGGGAAGTGGGAAGAAAATGAATGAAACCCATAACTACACTTTATTAGCGTTATTATTATTATTATTATATATTTCTGTTTCTTTCTATAGCTAACTCCAAGAAACAAGAAATTCAAAAACTCTCAGACAGATGGATTGGAATAAGAAGTACTAAGAAATACTGGGCAAAATAGATTTGTAATCCTAAGTATTTAACTGAGAGACTCATAAAGGAAAAACCACCACAAATCAATTCTAGAAAGTATGCAAATTAGACAAAAACTCCAAGGCATGAGAGAGATAACGGTAAACCTCTAATGACTCTAATATAATTTGAACGGATGACCATTGATTAAACCTTTCCCATTCTCAAAATCTGATTCTGAAACATGATACTCTAATTTCATAGTGATATATATATAGTATATATATGGCACATATATATATATATATATATATATATATATATATATATATATATATATATAGCAAGTGAATGGGTATAAGCTTCCATAACAATACCATATTCTCAAAACTAATTAGTTTTTAACAATCCCCCTCAAACTTAAGATAGAAAAACATCTTTTACTTTGAGTTTAGTTTTTAGATTTACAAATTGAGCTCTATGAGACTTTTATCAAGACATCTTATACTTGATCAATAGGAAAGTATATATATTAAAATTGTTTGTCTTTTATAACATCTTAATTATTTCAAGAAAGCAATTGGTTTAACTTTATTCTTATGATAAAATGAAAAATATTTATATAGTATATGTACAACATCTTAACATATTAGTAAAAAAATGAAAAATAAAAATGATAACATTATTATGATAAAAAAATTATTATTGTCATAGTTAAAAAAAATAATTACTATATTTATCTATTTTATATAATTAAAATAGAATATATAAAATTAATAATTTAAAAAATAGATTGATTATGGTCATATTGTTCTTTTTAAAAATATTCTCGTAGATTTTAGAATATTTTGAAAGATTTTAAAATATACCTTTTTTCCTTTTAAAATATGGTTTTTGTTATAGAAGAAAATATTAAAAATTTAGATATAAGTCATGCCAAAATTAAAAAAAAAAAAAAGCGATCTAAATTCTGAAAGCAATTTTCTTTTAGAAAAAAGCCAAAAAAAAAAAACAAACGATCCCTAACATATGTAGAAACAAATTCAAAGTGAATATAGTATTGCACTTAATTTTCAAATCAAGTTGTTAGTATTTATTTTAAGCCATGCAAAACTTAATGTAATTTGTAAACACTATGATTATTTAACTATATAAATTTGAGATATTATTCCTTAAACTTTCATACAATCCATTCAAAAAAACATTATTAACATCTAGCTAATGAAATAACTAACCTTTACAAAGCTACGGTAAGCATGATGTAAATAGTTGCAATTTTGATGACTGGATTGAAAGTTTTTTTTCCAATAAAATAAAAAACTATTTAGGGAAATTGGATGTGGTGGTAATCTTAAAAGATCGCCTACAAAAGGAATAATGGTAATATATATATATATATATATATATATATATATATATATATATATATATATATATATATATATATATATATATATATATAAAATCTCGTTATATATATATATAAAATCTCGTTAAGGTCTTCTAAGAGTCTTATATAGAAAGTCATCTTATATAGAAAGTCAATGTAAATCACAATACTATTGAAAGTTACAAATATTGCAAATAGATAAAATATTATTACTCAACCAAATTTGTTTTTAACTTAGGTCAATTAGCCTTATTTATAGATAATATAATTCTTAAGAAATCCTAAATGTGCTAAAATTCTAATATTCTATTATGACTCAAACCCTAATTTGATTCCAACAAATAATCATAATTTGACTCTAATTGATTATCCAAATTTAAATTTAAATTCAAATTCCTTTCTAACTAACTCTAATTGCAACTAATAAAAATTATCCTTTTTTTTTTATGCATATCTTAAAACTTCATCTTCATCAAAAAATCCTTTCAATTCAAGGTTTTACTTATAAATTTGAATAGATCCATCATTGTTTTTACCCTAAACACCAACCTCATAGCCAACATGCTTTCTTTTCTTCTAGGAGATGACAGATTATGAACATTAATGATTTTTTTTTTTAGAGCGACTATTACTTGTTTCTAGTAAGCTATATGTTAAGCTCTCAATACAAGTAGGTTCACAACTGACAACAAAAACCTTTATTCTCGAAAGCAAAATTATCAAGAATGAGATTAATGAGGAAGCAGTAGGAGTATGTGAAAAGGATGTTTGAATTTTATGATATAATCCCTATCATTAGAATCAAGATATTTGTAACCTTCATGATTGAGAATGTACCTAAGAAAATGCATTGGGTGGACCATAATTGAAGTTTAGAAAAATGTTATAGAAAGGAGTATCCCAAAACAAGATCAACCAAACATTTTAAGAAGGAATAATTTAACAAAAATGGTAATCTATTACGAGATAAAGAGATGATTTGTATGCTTCATCTTAATATTCTCTACAAGGGTTTTATGTCTCTTTTCAAGGAAATCATTTTATTTGTGAATGGAAGTCAAGAATATCCATGGATAATGCTACTTGAGATTAAAAATTTGGAGAAACTCTGATATTCTCCATTCAAATCTATTGCATGGCTTTTTGATTTTATAGCAAAGTTGTAAATAACTTGAGATTTGCAAAACAATGTAAAAGGCATCTAACTTGATGTCTAGGTAAATAAATCAAAACAAATCTTGTAAGTAAGCATTAACAAAGTAAATCATAGTGAAGGGGTTATAGGTGCTACATGTAAATACTGTTACAAGGAGAAAGAAACAAGTATGTTGACTTTGTCATTACAACAGTTGAGTAGAAGGAAAATTATAGCTGCTTTAATGAAGGCAAAATCATGAAGTCATTAACTCTTCTTACCATGAAAATTTCCTTGAAAGATTGATCTTTAACATAACAAAAACTAGAAAAACTCAAAACATATGATATTATCTTTAACCGATTTTGGTAGTGGAAGAACTTGAAAAAGATGATTTAAATATAAGGAACATGAAATCATGCATACTCTCCAATCAAAGCTCACAATATGAGGTTGTTTGATAAATAGTGTGAGGTTCTTTTTTA
This sequence comes from Tetrastigma voinierianum, assembly GCA_016808115.1. Lineage (NCBI taxonomy): Eukaryota > Viridiplantae > Streptophyta > Magnoliopsida > Vitales > Vitaceae > Tetrastigma > Tetrastigma voinierianum. Next base: position 153,762 of record JAEQBH010004811.1, on the reverse strand, counting down.
TCAAATATCTAACAAACAATGTTAATGACTATACTAACTCTTATGAGGAAAATGGAGTTAAGAAAAGGCCATGGAGTTAAAGTCATTGGAAGAAGAAGAAAAAATCATTTTTTATTTCTCTTTTTGAGAGGGAGATTAAAAACTACATAAAAAAAAAAACCTTGGATCGATTACAACAACTCATTTCTTTGAGCTTGCTTTCTTCAATTCTAGATTGATTGTGAGTGTTTTGTTTCAAAAGCTCTTTAGGTTGTTTTCTATTGATAGCCAGACTTTTAGGGTTTTTCTTATAATCTTTTAGTTTGGTAGAGCTAGCCTTTAGGCACAAAAGCAATGCATTTCCCTTTGGAATATTTTTGTTTGGGTACAATCAAACAACCACCAATATCTATTAATATTTTTTTTATTGGAATGCCATTAAACCATATATAGGATATGTGAAACTCACTTCATTTATTGTGATATTGATTTTATGGGAGGAACAAAAACAAAGGATATAGACTTGTAAAAACCACCATCTATATATATAATTGTCTATCATCATGATCAAGCGCCCATTTACACTTGCACTTTTTACTTTTCCATGTATTCTCTTGTTTACCCATAAGGAATTTTACTTTTCTTTCTTAAATAGTGTTTAATAAAACTAAAGATTTAATGCTGCTTTTTCTTAAAAACTCAATCACCGAGAAGCTCACTGGATCATAAAATATATAATTTTCAAATATTGCTCCAATTAACTAATATCCACGCCAAAAAAAGCTTTTACACACTTTCTTCCATTCTGAGACATTAAACCTCATCTTCCGGAGGAGGAACCACCAATGTTAATGATCTGAGAAAAATCTAACTTCCCATTCCCATGATCAACCCCAACCCCAACTCCAACCCCAACCCCTTCAACGACATTTTCAGTTTGATTTCCTTCATCATTGTTATCACCATTCATTCGCTTTACATCAATGACACAAATCGGCTGCCTCTCTTGTCCCATTCGAGTGGATTCACACATATAAAATATTATAACATCTTTCGGCCTCAACGCCTCTTCCTTCACAAACCTATTCCATCCTCTTGTGAATACGAAACTCTGACTGCTACTCCAGTAACAATACCGAAACTTCCACACCCTCATCCACCTGTCGTAGAAATTTAATCTCATATTGTTTATTGCACTTCCTTCTTCTTTCGCTTATTTATTTCCTGATACCTTCGGGAAATACTTTAATGGCATAATTTTTTAGGTATTACCAGTCTGTTCAGCTTACCAACGTCGCTGGAGTTAATTCCTTTGAAACAATAGCCTTACAAAACTCCGCCATTGTTGGTATTGGCAGGGAACCGGCGTTCTCGTCTTCTCCTTTCTCATCATTTTGTTTTTGTTTTCGTTTTCGCTCCAAATAGCTCAAGAAATAGGACGAATAGGATCCGTCCTTGATCATGTTCAGCACTGCTTCTGTTGTGTAATGGTTTTGAAAGTCCGGTTCCTGGACGGTGAGGTCAGTCAATGGGAAGTTTCTCTGAGAGTCTCCGTTTCGGAGCTTGACGGTGGCGCTATCGTACGCCATCGCCGCCTCCTCCTCCGTTTTGAACGTTCCCAGCCATATCCTCTGGGTGGTTTGCGTATATCTGTGCTCCAATTCCTGCCCTGCTGCTGCACAACTCCTTTGAACTTAGACGAAGAAGACGACGATGATGCATAATTGTTCTTGTTGTCGTCATATCTTGCTCGTTTACTTGTATGATGTGTGTAACAATAGCTATTCACCTCTGAAACCTCTGAAGTCGGCATAGTTGTCTTCAAGAACAAAAACATAATGATATAACAAAAAACAATCGCAGATAAACAAAAAAAATAACAATGTATGTAGATTTTAATGTAGTCTTACCAGAGGATTTGAGGATTCAGGATTGAGGATTGGGGAGTATTATTATTCTCAATAAATACAGGAGCTTTTTAGATTTGAAATTATCACGAGCTGATTTTTAAGGAGACGCATGGAGGGGATCTATAAAGGAACTTCAGAACAGATACTATATTTTCGGAGAAATCTGTGAAATCAGAATATTTTTATTTGCTAAATTGGTGGATTTCCTATTTATAACAAGAGGAGTCCTACAAACAATTAATTTGTGTAGAAAACGAATTGCAGTGTGGAATGCTTTAATTTAAGAAAAACGTTAGCAACAAAAAACAAAAACACAACTTGTTTTATTTATTTGCTATTATCGGATTAACAAACTTATTTATTGTTGGGTCATTGGTCTTATCCTTCTGTCATTTTATTTCATTATTTACCGTAATTGTTGCTGGATTAATTCCCTTGGATCCTATCACAAACACGGTTTTTATCCAAATAAAAGTTAATATTATTTTCTATTTCTGATATTTCTTCCCTGTATCATAGTTTATTTGATTGCTAAATTACCATAGTAAAATTAATTGAATTAGATATTCTCAGAAATTTGTATTCTGGTTGGTTGGTATGGTATATTCTATTTAGGTTTCAGTCTGTTTGCATGTTTTTAATTTTACAAAATATTCACACCTGAATTAAATCCTTCCTCCAAGTAGTTTCAAAATATTCTTGTTTTATTATACGATTAGATAATTTTAAATTAGAGTTTTACTTATGCCTTCTTTCTTCTACACTACCATTTTGGTTTTGTTTTGTTTCCTTAATTTTGTTTTTTGGTCTGTCTGCATTCACAAAAAAACATCAGAAGCTGAAGCAAAAATTTATTTATCCAAAATAAAACCTTTTTGCTTATATAGAGTAAACAATTTATCGTTCGTCTTTCAAACGCAATATAAGATTTAATATTTTTTTTTAAAGATATTCTGGGTGTTTTAAAAAGATTACAAAAATTGTATGAAATTTTTAAATCATAATATGTTGCTATTAATTATCAAAAATCATTTGCTCCATCATACCCTTCAGAATTCTTTTCCTTTTAAATCATTGATTAATAAACATTAAATAACTAAATCCTTAATTAACTTTGGTTTACAACACAGCATAACTTAAATGTTTTTGGTTTAGAAAGAACAGAAATAATCACTGTAAAGGGTGAAAAGGTTTTATGAGAGATCTAGGTTCGAGGTAATACAATATAATATGGAGTAAAACAAAGTCAAAAAGATATTTTAATTTGTAGGATAATGTTTTTGTTTTTAAATAATTCTCTAAATACAAAATGGGACTTTAATAAAGTTTTAAAAGTTGGACTCTACGTGAAATTTTGATACTCCAAATTTCATTCTTCTTTATAATTTTTTACTTTATATATTTCAAAACTATTCCTTTGTTTCTTGAATTCGTCTGGATTTTTATTTATGATTTTTTTATTTTTGGTTAGTTTGATGATAATCTTATTGATGTATAAAATTACTATATATAAAATACTTATATATAGTTTTGGAGTTTCTACTCCTACGTAAAATTTTCATATCTAATCATTCTTCTTTATAATTTTACTTTATATATATTTCAAACTATTCCCTTTGTTTCTGGAATTCGTCTTGATTTTATTTCTTTATTTTTAGTTAGTTTGATGATAATCTTATTGATGTATAAAAATACTATATAAAAATATTTTAAATATAGTTTTTGGAAAGTTTGACTTTACGTGAATTTCATATCTAATCATTCTTCTTTTATAATTTTACTTTATATATTTCAAACTATTCCTTTGTTTCTGAATTCGTCTTGATTTGATTTTTTTTTATTTTTAGTTAGTTTGATGATAATCTTATTGATGTATAAAATACTATATATAAAATACTTATATATAGTTTCTGGGAGAAAGTTGGACTTTCATGTGAAATTTTGATACTCAATCATTCTTTATAATTTTACTTTATATATATTTCAAACTATTCTTTGTTTCTGAATTCGTCTTGATTTGACTTTTTTATGATTTTTTTTTTTTTTTAGTTAGTTTGATGATAATCTTATTGATGTATAAAATACTTATATATAAAATATTTTGAAGTGTACTATATCAAAGTAATTTAAAAGGTCTCTTAAAATAATTACACTCTATCAAAAAATAAAAATAAAAATAAAAATTCATCGTAAAGTTTGAGATATAGTTGTGTATTATTTGATATCCCTTCATCTATCATCATTTTGTTCAATTATTTAGATCCCAAAAAAGCAGTTTTCAATATTTTAATTTGTTGGATAACGTTTTTGTTTATAAATAATTCCCTAACAAAAAAATGGGACTTCTTAAAAAAATTCTCGTGACTCCACTTGAAATTTTGATACTCTATTCATTCTACTGGTGGCCTACTGTGGGCGCTGGAGGCCCAAGGCGGCATTCTGAGGATCATGTGGACTTGAGCGAGCGAGGCTTGGTGCAGGCTTAGTTATACTTAAATTATTATTCGTAGCTGGTCTCACGACTCATTTTTTACAGGAACGCTACCGGCGCGACCGCCTCTTTCACTGACCACAGGCCGGCCCCGCATTCTACTTTTGTAATTTTAATTTTTATGCTAATGTTGAGTGATAATGCCTTCTTAAATATATTGTCTATCTTATATATAAAATATTTTGAAGTGTACAACCAATCGAAAGTCACTTAAAATAAAAATAAATTTAGGCCATTGTACATTATAACATAAATTCAACATAATTTTGCATTTATACTTCTTTCCTTACATTTGTTTTATATGATTAAACAAGAAAATATTTCATGTTGTTTGATGCTTTATTTTAACTTATCTATTTTTCCCTATATGTTTTTATATTTATAATATTTTTATATTCAAAAGTGAGCCATTAAATTTGCTAATAGTACGATTTAATCTCATTTTCATTTTTCTTATCTCTTTCCTGTGAATGAATATAGATTTTTGTTCTTTTATAGGAATTAAGTAGTCAGCAGGAATATTTGAAACTCAAAGCACGTTATGAAGCCCTACAACGATCCCAGAGGTAAAAAGCAGCTTCATTTCAGAGAATCTTTACTCATAATAAGATACGAATCTCCGCCAGGTCTAACGTTGGAATTTGATTACATTTAGGAATCTTCTGGGTGAGGATCTTGGTCCTTTAAGCACAAAGGAACTTGAGTCACTGGAAAGGCAGCTTGATGTATCGCTGAAGCAGATCAGATCAATCCTGGGTATGTTTATTGTTTTCTCCCTGAGTTTGATGTTTCGTCTCTCAAATTTGTTTCCATGATTGTCATAATTATGATTATTCTGTAAACGGGTCTGTTTTTTAAAAACTTTTAAACAAAGGGGTCTTAAACGGCTTGTATCTTTTCGCTTTACCGAAGCTAAATAAAAAACTAAAATATTTAGCCCCGCTACTCACTCGAATTTTCAACTCATCCAAAATCGTAATACGAAAATTTTCAATGATTCTAATCTTTGCCATTTTCTAAAATACGTTTACTAATTCGTATTGAAAATAAAGCACAAGAAAATCCGCTTTCAGAAACCATTTTCAGCTAATGTAAAAACACCAAAAACGCTGTTGGCTTACACTTTTTTTTCACTTATAATTCGCTTACACTTTTTGCTTTATCCCGCTATTGCTTTTATCCCTTAATCGACTAAATCCCCGGCGTTTCGATGATCGGAAAACATGAAAAAACATTTTTAATTGCTCATTCATATAAAAAGTCAAAATAATTAATTCCATTTTCTGTTTTCAAAATTTGTTTTGCTTTCGATTCTCGTGAACTAAACGCTTCTTGCTTTCGAAAAAGCTAATGCAGAAATGTAAAAATTTTCTACCTACTAAACATATACTTTGCGGATCGCTTGTTTTTTATCGAATGCTAAAGTCGAATAGCTTTCAGCATTCAACCGTTTATTTTAAAATTTTTTCACACCTTATTAATGAAATTTAAAAAAAAAAGTTTTGAATAGAAAAAGTGAAAATATTTTGTTTTTTCTATTCAAAAAAAGTCTTTTTTCACCAAAACAAGAAAAACTTTACCGTTGTCCAACAAAAACGAGGACTAGCAACACTCACTACTATGCATGACAACGGGGGGTTTGGACAAGGTGGCCCCATCCTGATCTTACTCGTTCATTTTTTCACCTTGCTTCGTCTCCATTTAAAAATTAGTCATGCAAGTATTTAAAATTCTCAAACTCATCTTATTTTACATTTTATTTTTTGTTTTAATATATATATATATATATATATATATATATATATATATATATATATATATATATATATATATATATATATATATATATATATATATTTACTTTTATTTACTTATTTATTATATTAAAATTAAAATGTTAACCCGAACCCATCTCGGATTTGAGAAAATAAACCCGAACCCGTTAAAAACCCGATTACAATTAAACCAAACATGTCCCATTAAGGGTGGGGCGGGGCGGGAACATAAATAATTTGTTCCTGTTGACATCCCTGTGCATTAACCTGTCAGCATGTACTAGCAAAACAAACAAGAAAATGAAGACATACTGTCAGCCTCCGATACAAGTCGATCATGAATCTCAGAGAGTAAAGAGTCATTCTTTCCAATGAAGAATCCTGTGACCTTCCTTATTGTGATTCCTCCTTCTTTTATGGGGAAGTGAAGACGATCCACCTATGTAAAACGGAAGGATTTCCTTCGAAACGAAAAGGGGAAAGAGGGCTGCCTCATACGCCATGACATTCTTCTTTTTGATGGCCTAGTTGGTTGTAACTTGTGTCCTAAACGGTTATGACCATCTCCAAAACGGTTATGTGTTTGGGATGGCGTCTTTAAACTGAGAGATCAACCGATTAATCATTAGTCGGCTGTCTTCTTAGAGATGGCTCCCGACTAGGAGATGATAAGTCTAGGTGTTGTATCCCATGACCGGCTAGAATGTGATATTTGGGCCTATCTTGCCACTTGGGCTTAGCTCACTGCAGCGCTACTGCGAATGGTAGAATCTACCCGTCTGCACCACAAATCCCTACTTACTATCTAATATTAAAAAACAAACAACTTAATATTTAATGTTATTAAGTACTATTCAACATTAAGCTCAAAAAAAAGTTTTATTCAACATTAAGTAAAAAAACAAACGCCACCTTATGTTTTTCTATTAAGAAAAAGTTATTTTTCAAAACATGAAGCACCCACCTTTGTCTAATAAGAAGCACTTATTACTCATGTTAAAAATAAATACTAAATATTTAATACTATTAAACTGAAAAAGTTATATCTTAACATCAAGTAAAAAAAAAGAGACTCAGCCACCACCCTAGTGTTCTGTTTTCATGTCTTTTTCCCCAATGAACTAGGATTATAATTAATTGGGAAAAAGCCAAAATACTTAGCTACTGAGTTGGGTTATCTTAGAGAGAATTGATGTTGCTCAAAGAAGCACTAAATTTTTTCACTAAATCCAAGAATTTCAGTTAAGCACTCTTTCATTAAGAATCCATTTTCTAAAAGATCTAAACTTTGATGCTTTGGTACCCCTTAGATCCTTTAAATCCCATGCTAATGCATTAAAACCCAGGGAAAAAGACATGAAAACAGAACACTAAGGCCTATTTGTTTATAGTTTTTAAAATTAGTTTTATTTTTTTGAAAAATAAGAAAAACACATAAAACATATTTTGTTTTCATCATCTCTAAACTAACATCTTATCTCCCTTTATAAAACCCAAGATAGTGACGCAACAAGAAACAAAATTTCTTTCCTTAATTTTTATTAATTGAATATAATATGTCAAAAAATTTAACCAACCTTTCTTCTATATATATATATAGGAGGATAAGTGGGAAATTTAAATCTTAAAATTATGGAAAGCTAATTATCCTAAATATTTAAAATATTTATCCTAAATCTATATCTTCAAAAAATTCTAATTCAATTAAAACTCAAATTTGTAGTTGGCTGTCTACATCAGATAAATCGTAATATACTTGGAAGTTAATATTGTTTGAGAGTCAATTTTATCTTCTTTATATATTTGAAGCTCAAAATATTTGGCATATATATTTCTCACATCATTATTAATGTGCATTCTTCTTCCACATCAATATTTGATAGCTTTCTACTTTACAGTCTTTTTCCTTTAAATTAATCATAATTAGTTAGGCAATACTGTTTATCTCTTTTAATTTTTCTCCATTGGAGTGTCTTTAAAACATAATGTAACAAAAATTCATATGACTTAATCCGTTTATCATTATAGTATTATGTTCTCATTAAGTAAATTTTACTGAACTTCAGACTTAAACCCTTCTCTTCCCTATACCAACCTGAGCTTTTAATCGTTTGAGCTAAGTGTTATTGGTTGTGCTCATCAAACCTAGTTTATATAGTAGAGCGTTCAACTTTTCAAAAAGGCAAGACATAGAGAGAGGAAGGGTCCCGAGTTCGAGTCCGGACAATTTGTTGTATTGTAAAAAAGTGTTTAGCTAAAAAAAAAAAAAAGGATCATAATGTGTCAAATAAATAAAGGAAACTTTAACAACCAAAACCCATCAGAGAAACAAGATTTGCATAACTCTCAATATGGCTGATTTCTTGATTCATGAATCTAGAAACAAGATTGAGAATACAAATGTGATTTTAATGAATTGCTAAAATATCATGAATAAGCATCCAAGTCTGGGGTGATGATTCAGTCAAATCCTTCCCACCTTTTTATGTATCTACTGCATGTGTTTTCTGAATCAAATCTATTAACCCATTGGGTGGATGTGTGAACTGTATTAGTTTTTAATGGGGAGGTGCAAGAATGAGGTTTTGGGTTTCTTCAACAGTATGAAAAAATTGAGAGACCCAGGGTGTGAGAAGGGATATTCGGAGCCAACAATTTTTCATAGGGAATTGAAGAAGTTAGACTGGTCTATCAAGAACAAAAAGGTTAATAGACGATGTGGGCAAGAGAAAGGGGGGTTAGGTCTTCAAAGGTAGTGTTGAAATGATTGTGAAAATTATTTCCTGAAACGTTAAAGGGGCCAGCAATAAGGAAAAAAGAAAAATCATCAAATCCTACTTAAGATCCCCAAAAGCGGATGTGGTGTGTTTGTAGGAGACTAAGCTTAAAAGGACAAACCAAGAAGCGGCCCTTTCCTTAGGGGTTGGAAGATTTACGGGCTAGGGAGCAATCAATGCCTTAGGGGCCTCTGGGAGTATAGTTGTTATGTGGGATACTAGAGTGCTTCAGCTAGTAGAAATGGAAAATGGCACTTTTACAATTTTCTGTCTCTTCAAGAATGTGGAGGATGGGGTGCAATGGTCGTTCATAGGGGTGTATGGCCCTTGTCTAGGCAAATCCAAAGAGAGACTATGGGAAGAGCCAAGGGCCTTAAAGGGGTTATGGGACGAACCGTGGTGTGTTGGAGGCGACTTCAATGTCTTAAGGTTTTCGCATGAGTGTAGTAGGGAGGGAAGACTGTCCCAAGCAATGAAAAGATTCTCCCAAATGATAGACGATCTAGGACCTAAAAGACTTATCCAAGGTGGTCGCTTTCAATTTGAGTGGAACTTTAAATCCACAATCTGATGGCAAGGTCGATCGCTTGATTAATTTAGGTGATAACTTGTTTAACAACGTAGAATATTAAAATGTGCTTCCAAGACCTGCCTCTACCATTTCAATCGAGCTAGAAGGGACCTGAGTATGGTTATAAGGGCCCATCCCCATTATGTTTTGAGAACATGTGGCTAAAAGAGGAAGGCTCAAACATCAAAGAGTGGGTGGTTAGGTCAGTCTTTTAGAGGTTCATATAGCTTTATCCCCACCGTGCCAAAGGCATTAAAAACAAATATCAAAGCTTGGAACAATGAGGTCTTTGGGAGAGTGGCTACAAGTAAGGCCTTAGCTCTTAGTAAGGTAAAATTATGGGATGATCAAGAAAGCCTGAGGCCCTTGAGCTCTGGTTTTAAGAAGGGGAGAAGCAGAAAGAAGAGGACTTTAAAAAATGGGCCCTTATGGAGGAAATTTCTTGGAGACAAAAGTCAAGGCAAATTTGGCTAAAGGAAGGGGATCATAATACAAGATTCTTTCATAGAATGGCCAACGCCCATAGGAGAAAAATTCTATGACATAAATTAAGGTGGTAGGAATGGTTGATAGAGGAAGCTAAGATAAAAACAAAGTATTACATATGCTCCAATTACAAACACGAACCGAGGAGTCATGACCCTCCCATCTTGGGGATACTATTTGCTACACTGGAAAAGTCTGAGGTTGTAAATTTAGAAGGAATCTTCATACTAAAGAGGAGGTGCTGTATAGTAGCCCCGAAGGATTTGAATGCAGACAAGGCCCCTAGCCATGGGTTTACAACCGCATTCTCCGCAATCCTCATGGACATTGTTGCAGGTGGTCACAGATGTTTAGAGACTTCTTGCAAATGGAAAATTTTTCCCCACATCAACTCCGCACTTCTCTTGGTTCCTTGTCCCAAAAGAAAGGGGGTGTAGAGGACCTATTGACTCTGGGTCATTAGCTTAGTGGGAAGCTTATACAAATTGCTATCTAAGGTTTTAGCAAATGTGATTAAAGAATGTGATAAGCAAAGGGATTTCGCTCAAAATGCTTTGTGGAGAGACAAATTTTGGACTTTCTCCCTTATTGATAATGAAGCATTGACTCAACCTTTGAAAAGTAAAGGCAAGGGTGTGTTGTGCAAGTTGGACATAGAAAGGCGTATGATCATTTAAATTGGACGTTTTTGTTTTTAGCCATGGATAGGATGGGCTCTGGGAAAAAATGGATTGATTGAATCAAATGGTGTGTTACATCAGCCTCTTTCTCGATGCTTGAAAATGGAAGTCCTACAGGTTTCTTCCAAAACTAGAGGGGGTTGAGGCAGGGCGACCCTCTATTCCCCTTTTTGTTTGTTTTGGGAATGGAGACTTTGTCCAGACTCATAAATAGGGCTATTGAAGGGGATTTTCTATCTAGTTTTAAGTTCAAGTCAAGAAGGGGACAAGAAGTCTGTGTTTACACTGTTGTTCTCATGATCACATACTTATCTTTTCAGAAGGATAACGAAGAGGAAAATGGCTTACTTGAGTTTTTGACCTCGACGTATTTGATACAAATTTTGGCTTACAAATCAATATGGAAAAAGTTCCATTCCAAAGGGGGGAAGAGGGAAAATGTCGGTAGTCCGGCAAGGGAAGTGATGCAGCTGGTGAGCTCCCACGACTGTCCTTCTGGCTTTACCATGGGTTCCAATCATAAGGTCGAATCCATTTTGGATGGTGTTGAGGAAAGATATCGTAAAAGGTTAGTTTCAAGGAAAATGATAAATACATTTCAAAAGGGGGAGGTTAACCTTATAAGGAGCATTGTCCAACATGCCCATATATTTTGCCTCTCCCAGAATCCCAAGAAAGGTAAAACAGACTTCAGAAAATTCAAAGGGAGTTCCACGGGGAGGAGTGAAATCTAGAGAAAAAAAAATTCACCTCAGGAAGTGGAAGACTCCGGTTGTTCCAACAAGGACAAGGGAGGCCCGGTGTTATATGCCTTGGAACTCTAAACAAGGCCCTCCTTGCCAAATGGGTGTGGAGGTTTGCAACTAAGGATAAACGGATGTGGAAGAAAATCATTAGCCTTAAATATGGTGTAGACAAGGGGGGTTGGTTCACCAAAAATGGCAAAGGTGCTTTTGGTGTGGGTTTGTGGAGAGATATTAACAAGGAAACAGCAGTGCTAAAACATCACAATAATTTTGTTGTTGGGGATGGGAAACGTTTTTACTTTTGGAAAGACACTTGGTGTGGAATGGAACCTTTAAGTGAGACTTTTTACAACAATTATACAATGGCTACTACAAAGGACGCTTATCTTAAAGATCTTTGGGACTGGTCTAGGGAAGAGGGGGGATGGAATCCAACTTTTATGCGGTCTTTTAATGACTGGGAGATTATTGATGTCCTAGACCTTTTGGCCACCATCCACGATGTAAGGCTAAATCCTAATAGAAAAGACAGCCTGGTTTGGAGCTTATCCAAGAGTGGCATTTTTACTGTTAAGTCCTGTTATGACAAGGTCATGGGAGGGATGGTAGAGAACTTCCCCAAAAAGTTGATTTGGAATACTGCATCCCACAAAGATTAGTTTTGTTTATGTTTGACATGATAAAGATTCCTCACTAAGAGCAACTCAAGAAAAGTGTTATTTAATTTTCCAAGTAGATGCCCTCTATGTTAAGCAAGGATGAGGAGAGTTCGACCATTCATTGTTAGAATCGCCTCAAGGTTTACAACCTTCAGGGCCTTCATTTTTATGATTTTGGGTCACCAGTCCTTCCAAGATCCATAGCGATACTTGGCAGATGAAATGTTCACCATCAAGAAAATCCCTAAGGAAAGTTTGACGGGTTGCCCCTACGTTGCTATGGACAATTTGGAAAGAAAGAAAATGAGATAGTTTTCAGATACAGTGCTTTTAACCCAAAGCGACAGAAGAACTTTGATGTTTGCTCTATGGTCGTGGGCAACAACCAATTCAAATGTGTATGCTATGAATATACTATATTTTTATCTTTGGTCATTATGTGCGAGTCAAATTGCTGGTTTCGTTTTTCTTCTAATTTATTCTCTCTTTTGGTGCCTTTATATACTCCCTGTATACTTTCGGGCTTTTCTTTTTTTCTCTAATATATGCTCTTGATTGATTTTTACCTATCAAAAAAAAAAAAAGAATTGCCAAAAATGTTTGATGCATGGGGCAATATCCATCCTAAGGGCCTTTTTAGACTGTTGAGGCCCAAATTATGTTTGGATATGATTTTAGTGAAGAGTGGCCCTTTCGATTCTGTGGCTAATAGCTATCTATACAAGTGTCCATTGGATTTTAAATATTGAGATAAAGGGCCTATTTGATTTTTTATTTTTTTTTTTTGTGAAAGTTAAACACTGAAATCCGGACCCCTTCTTATATCTTACTTTTTAAACATCAGCCATTTACCATACGAATCGAGTGTACCGAATTTTTTATTCTTGTTTCTATAAATTGTTCTTCTAAAAAACATAGAGACTGTTTTGGTCTTGTTCTCCGAATTTATTATTTTATGTATTCTCAATGTTCTTGTGTTTCAAAACAAAAAAAAAAAAATTTTAACTGTAAACAAACATGGCCGGGAACAAAATATTTAAAGATACAAATTACTAAAATCACAAATATTATTATAAAAACAAGTAATGTATTCAACAAAATTCTCTGTTTTTGCAGACACAGTACATGCTGGATCAACTCACAGATCTTCAAAGAAAGGTACAATTGATTCTTCCAATGAATCAGCTTCTTTTAACACAATCTCTTCTCCCATTTCACTTCTCTGTTTTTTTTTTTTTTATTAACTCCAGGAACACATGCTCAATGAAGCAAACAAGACCCTGAAGCAAAGGGTATGTATGGCAACAAAAACACACTCAACTGAAATGAATTTTTTATAAAGACATCGTCAAACAATTAAAATTTGTTTTTACACCACCCATTAATTTGAAAATGGTCTGCAGTTGTTGGAAGGAACACAAGTAAACCAGCTCCAATGGAATCCAAACGGACAGGACGTCGGGTATGGCCGGCAACCGGCTCAGCACGGCGACGCCTTCTTCCATCCCTTAGACTGTGAGCCCACCTTACAAATCGGGTACGTTTATTCTCTCCATCTCCATTTCAATCCCGTAGTTTTAAAAGCCGAGCCGAACTCATTGAAGGGTGCGGGCTTTTGTGAAGTGAAACGTGGACTTGGATGCATACCAAATTTTTATAGAATATTGTTTAAAATATGGTGACTTGATTAAATGGTTTTTTGAAATCCGACCCTTTTTCAATTTATGGCCTGATTTTGACAAAAATATTATACTTATTTTTTCTTGCAAAAATTACGTATTCTTGTAAGTGTATTTTTGTTCAAAATAAGTTATTTTTCAAAAAAAAAATATGAAAAATATTAGATTCACAAATTTATGAGTATTTGATGTCTTTAAACCAAATATATATTTTTTAAATATGATTATATTAATAAAAAAATTTAATGAAAAAACTATGAAATCATATAAATTTCAATATAATTAGAAATTTTAAAAATAAAAGTGTTTTAAAAAGAATTCATACTTATAAGTGTGTGCTCTTTTAGTATATGTGTCTCAAATACAAGACCCTATACTTGTGAAGGCAATTTGTACTTGAGGAGTTTTGTCTCAAAATGATATATTTAAAAAAAAAAATACCAATATGATACGTTTTTTATAAATAATGTTCAAGAATGGCTAAACCATAAGCATGATCGCGCTTTTAACTTAAAGTTTTAATATCATAGTTCTTAAAATTAAAATCAGATTCAAGAATTCACTTCAACTTTAAAAAATTTAAAACTATAGTCACCAAATACAATTTTGATGAAGACACCCTAGTTTAGGCATTTATAAAAAAACATATTAGATTGATATATATATATATATGTATTTTTAAATATGCATTATTGTTGTGAATCATGCAACAATGGTATACAACCGGAAACACGAATAATACATAGGTTTTTTAATGTTGCCTATAGTACCTACATCCACAATAAAACGATTAATTTCTTTTCTCACTATCATCAAATAGATTATAAAGAGAGTATTTATAATAACTCTGTGATAATACCAAATTACAAAATACTCCTTATAACCAAACATATCAGTACTGTATCGTGGGGGCTTCACCCATCGCACTTCCAACCTATTATTTCACTTGCACCCCCAACAAATAGGATATGTTTGAAGGACAATATCATCACTTCACTTTGACACTTACTTCATTTTACTCTCAAAATGAACCACATACTATAACAATTATTTTGGGACAAAACTCTACCTCAAGCCTAGGCATGGCTTTCAAAACTATGCAATCTCCATCTTTTTTTCTTTTTTTTTCATCGGCCTTTTAAATGTTATGTCTCTTAACCAACCTAGGGGATAATAAATATTAAATAATTAAATCCTTATTTACTTGAAATGCATGCAGATACCAGCAAGACCCAATAACAGTGGCAGCAGCAGCAGGCCCCAGTGTGAATGCCTACATGCCAGGATGGTTGCCATAGCCAAAATATAATAAGAGATGAAAGTTTAAGCATATCATGGTATGTATGTATGTATATATGGTTATTCCTGACATATCACTATAATTTTCTCTCTCTGTTGTAAGTTTACTTGACAGGAACTGAAGAACATGTACATTATTAATATTATTATTATTATTATTATTATGGGTACCCATATTTTCCCCTATAATATACCATAAAACAGATTTTTATTATTATTAAAACTCCTACCTCTGAGGAGAACTGTAAGTAATGTTTGTTTGTTTGTTTGCTCCAACCCATTCTGTTTCTCTCTCTTTCTCTTTCATTTCTTTCACCAGTTTGGAAAAAATTGCTGTTTGCATATTAATTATGCATTCAATGGTTTAGAAAATAGGCCCATGTAGGATTATTATAATAGGACCAATTTATACTGTTGGGTCTGTCATGTGTCGTCCTTTTATTAGCTCTTAATCCATCATGATGGTGGGTTCATACGAGTGGAGTACGAGATAGTCCATGTGGTGGTTGGTGCTGGCGGTTTGGCCAAATCCATTTATTATTGAAAACTAGGTCTTTACAACTCCACCTCCTTTGACTAGGTTTTGGTCGACGGGTCATATATAATGATGCAATGATGATATGGCGGCAATGATACGGTTGGGCCTAACATATCAAGCTCAAGCACCCTAGGTTGGGCATTTATTTATGTTTATTGTGTCGAGCCTATCTCCTTTATACAACTTATTTAGATTAGAATTATTCTTAATATATCTTCAAACTTTGCTTTTCTTCAGCTAATATTTAAATTATAACATTAGTAACTTGACGCCTTTAAAGCCTCGACCTGCGATAAAAAATTGATGAGTATACGTACGCCCTCGACTGAGTTTCTACAAAAACATAATATAATAACAATGATCGCAGTTAATAAATATAAAATAAAAAATAAAATAAAATTACTGATAAACCCTTTCGTCAAAGTTCATTACACATATATAGAAAGTCTTACCAAATTTGATAAGAAGTTTTGACTCCTCATAATTCATCCAATCATAACCTTATTTTTTTTAATATTGTCATATATGTAATTTGGTCATATTTTGCAAATTTGACCTTAATCTAACTTCACTTTATTAAAAGCTTTTTGGGATTTTTGATCAAAATTTATCTCAAAATTATTAAGATAACATGAAATTGAATTAAGCTTTTTATTTTTTACACTTACATCAAGTTTTAAATAATAAATAAAATAACCAACAAGCTAATCAGAAAAGAAATATTAATCTTTTTAGAAAAAAAAATGTGTCATTTTTCCTCAAAACTATTTGGGATGATATATGGATGGAGGTTTACATAAAATAATATGAATTACCAAAATTAATTCTTATAAATTTATTTTGCTTATGAAAATTATTTTAAACGAGAATCTATGTAAAATTTATAAATAAATACGTTTAGAAAGTCTAGGTATTAAATTATTAATTAATTTGATCCTATCTTTTAAGAATTCCATCCAATTAAAATGAAGACAAAGACAGCCACCTAAAAAAAAATACAAAATATTTTCTAAAACCCCTCCGTCCCAATTGGGGGATGAGACAAGACGGGATACCAAGAGAGCTATTTTCCCCGTAATCACCAACTCGTCCGTACTCGAAAAATTGTCGGCAGGATATGAAAGGCGTCCGTACGGACAATTGTCGGCAGCGTGGGGGGATGAGTGGTTTTGATTGCACTGACACGTGCCAATGACTTATGATTGAATCAGAGAAACTTAACTGTTCACGGTTTAGGGATTAAATTGGTAGATCGGATTGAGTTAAACCGGTGTCAAAAAAGTCATCAATAGACTATTTGGTCCGATTTTTTAAAAAGTAGATGGATGACTTAATTGAAAAAGTCTATCGTTAGGGTTTAGTGAATTGAATTAACGTGATTGAACTTATCAATTCAATACACCCAGATTGAAACGATCATCAGTTGAATTGCCAGATTTGGTCCGATCTTTTAAAAATTGGACTATTATCTTAATCTAAAAAGTTATCTATTCATAAATTAGGGGTTAAACCAATGATCAAACATTATTAAAATGAGATTGAAAAAGTCATCAGTTAACAATCCAACAAGTCGAACTAACCTATCATGTTTTTAAAACATCATGATTATAAAAAAAAAAAGTTCTAAAATTGAGTGATATTCTAAAATAATCTTTAAAAATAAAAATAAAAGTAATTGATGTTTCAAAATAATGTTTAGGTCATATGTAGTTTGTAATTATGATTTTTAAATTTTTAAATTTTTAAATTTTTTTACCAACTATGGCTCTTTAAAATTGTAATCATTACATATGGTTTTAACTTTTTTAAAAAAAGTTAATACTTTAGTCATCGTCTACTATTTTGATGATGTGACATTGAAGCTGAAAATATGGGTTCAACCCAATAAGTCAATCCATTTGAATTTGAATTTTTAAATGATTGAGGTGTAAAATTTAAGATTCAATAAATCGCTAATTTGGCCAAATGCTTTGTCGTACTCTTGGCGAGGCTTGGCTCAGATTAACCCGACGACTATAAATTTTTATCTAATTTTTCAGCATTGAGATTTTCAATAATTAAATTTATAAAATTTGATGTTTTCCTATATTTTTTTTGTGAAGATGTAGGTTTAAAAATAATAATTACTATAATACATGATTAATATTAAGCTATATTTTAACTATTTTATTTTCACTTATTTTCAATTGTAAATAAATTACAGTTTTAATATGGAATATATTTTTATTTTTCTCATTAATCATATTTTAAATATTTACAATTTCAATTTTTTAATTTATCCTTTATATTTTATTCAATCATACATGTTTTTTTTTTAATAAAAATGAATTGTATTTAATAACTAAATTATCATTATATTTTAAATAATTTTATTACTTAAACTAGTGTTAATAACAAAATAATGTTATTTTTAAAATAAGTAACAAAAATTATACATTTATTTCTTTTATCAATATGGATTTTAAAACAAATAAGATATTTCATTATTATACAATTAAGATTCAGTTTTAGAAAAAATATTTTTATATTCAAAACATAAATGAAATTTCTTTATTATAACATTTTAAATTAATTAATACGTGATAATAACTCAAATCCACCATCGAGTGACGTATTTCTAATAATATTTAAATCATTTATAGTCAAATCATATGTTATTATTATATAATAAAAGATGACGTAAGGAAAATTGTAAAATATACTTAGATTTTATCGATACTTTTGAGCTGCTTTTTTAAGATATAAGTACTTTATCGTTTATTACCATTTAATGAATTTACAGTAAGAGATTGGTTATAACCTATTATAATATTATTTATTTATTTAAGCTTTATTTATTATTATTATAATGTTTAGAATCAAATATTTTATATATTAATTATTATTATTATTTTGATATTATTTATTTTTATTCGAATAATGATTAATTTATAAAATTAAATTTTTTAGTATTTTTTTAGATTATGAATAAAAATTATTCAGATTAACCTAACTCATTTTAATCCATAGGCTAAATGAATTAGTCAAAAATGAATTGGATTGACATGTTTATCATCTACGGTAACAGTAAAAAAATTCATATTATTTTGAAATTATGGTTAATTCAATTATTTTATTTTATTTTTTTAAAGGAATATTTGGGGAGAAAGCTCCCTAAAATACGGCATGTAAGTGGTGGACAAAATTGGGCTCATTGAAAGAGAAAGAAAGACAGCTATCATCATCATGCTTGTTATCGTTATTCTCAATATTTTGAGTTACATCAAGAATTACTTTGCATGAGTTTTGGAGGTTTTTATTTTTTTAAAAAAATTACAAATATAAGTTAAAAATCAAAATAAATATTCAAATCTAATAAATACTGACTACATCGATACATACTATATTATTACAAAATTATTTTTAATTTAATGTCGTAATAATAAATTTGATATTATAAATTTTTAAATTATGATAATAAATGAAATAATTATAATAATACTACAATATATTATGATAATAGATATGATATTATAGTGTGGTTACTACCATAACTATTTTATCTATAATGTTAGTAAAAGGATATTTTAAAAAAAATTTGTACATATTTGATTTTTAAATTAAATCATGATTATTTTTAGAGCATGTACTGATTTTTATTTTATTTTCTTAATCACTTACGTATAAATATTTTTATATGTATATAAGAAATTTATTTTTTTCCTATAATTTTATAATAGAAAAATCAGAGTTTAGTATACCTTTTAAAAATTACCTTGAAATCGTATTTATTGTGTTTTTAAAGTTAATTTTAAAATCACATTCACGGATTACGATTTTAATCTTGATTTTAAAAAATCGTAGTTGTCAAATCAGGTTTTAACGTTAATTTTTAAAACCACGTTAAGTGTTATTCAGTGTTTTGGTGATTATTTTGAGAAATAATTTTAAAAAAAAAAAAAAAGATTTACTTTAACATTAAAATCGAAAAACTGAGTGAGACTGAAAGGTCAGGCGGTGGGACCGGAGGTGACGTCATTAAGTACGGCGGGCGTGACGTAATTTTGTTGGGAGCTAAAGGCAAAGGAGAAGGAGACGTGGACGCGTGATGGCCGTTTATTTCATCACTGCTCACAAATCACATGTTTGTATTTTTGCAAAATTCTACCGCCTGAGACAAAATGTACATACAACAGAGCCCTATAAAGACAAACTTGGTTTTATTATAAAATGTGAAATATGGTATTTATATTAAATAAAATATGACGAAATAGCTATAAGAAATGCAGAATTAAATATTTACTTAAAACAAAATTACTAATCTTTTTTCTTAACTTTTCTTTATTACCTTTTCTTTAAACAAGCATGTATTTTTTTATTATTATTATTTATTTGATATCACGAAAAAGCCAGAATCGAAATAAATGATCACAAATTGCTTGCTCGATTCTCGTTAAAAGTTCGCTCGAACTCGCTTATTAAGCTTAAACGAGCCGACTAACATCATTTTCATACTATAGTTTAAATGAAATGCACTGAAAGACCTCAACTCGGCTCACAACTCAGAATGTGATCATGAAGCAGTTCAGACCGTGCCTTCGTGGAACTAAAGCCTGTGAACACGAGGCGCCACGCACAAATAAATTTTTCCTACAACGAACATAACGAATATTTTAACTCGAATCCCAATCAAATTAATCGAACTTTTATCGGTTTTATCTTTTAATTTACTAGACATTTATTTATTTTATACTTAACATTTTCTTTAATTCTAAACATCATTTTGAGGCCAGGAAGCAACGAGCCTCGAAAATTCCCGAAGACTCTAAACTCACCACTACCAGAATAGGCCATGAAGATTTCGTTAACTGCGCCACGAACGTTCGTTAACTGCGCCGTGAACTACAGTTCTTCGAATTGTGCTAAGAGGAGCAACCAGCCGAGCCCAGCATCTCAACTCTGCATTGTCACCGTGAAACAAGCTCGCTGTGGAATAAGCTTGAGCCTACTCCTTGTGTTCAGGCCAGCCGAGCCTCTACCACTCGCCACTTCAATCTCGCCTCGCTACACCCTAGATATCACTCATCTACATCTTTTTCCATCTTTTTTATTTTTCAATAAAGTTGTTATTCTACACAGATTCAGGGTTTTATTTGTTTTTTCGTGATTTACCGGCCGCCTCACGCGCATACTTAATTGTCGCTTGCTCTTCGCGGTGCGCACACTGCCGCTGCCTTCACACATGCTGACGCGCCATATTGCCTTGGCGCTATTTACGTTTATTCGTGTTTTAGCTTATTCAATAAAAGAAAATATATACGATGAGTATAAATAAATCAAATCAATAATCATCAATACGTCAGGTAATCCTTAGTCATATATATTTTAATATAATAAGAATATCAAATACAGAGGCTCAACTATTAAACGTATACGCCTCGAATCGACGTATTATACTATTAACCTTACTGCTTTCATCTTTATGGTTTTATCGGGTTTTGATTTTATGTTTCTATCGATGTATTGCTAATTTAAATTAATGAAATTATTTCTCTTAAAAAAAATTAAAAAAGAAAGCTGGTAGTTAGTATTTTTTTTCACTCCACTTTCTCTTCTTTTTTCTATACCACTCGTCTACCTTAGTTGAACGGCGCATTTTCATCATTTTTTGCTCAATCAAGCCTTTACACCTTTTTTTTCCAATGTATCTATTAATAAAATGGTTATCCCAAAAATATTTAGGTCTCTTCTTATTTTGTATGTTGTTGTTTTTTAATGGCGTGTTTTGGCTTGCTACTGCCATATGAACACGCGTATGCTTTTTCATTATCTCATCAAGGATGCTTTATTTCCAAGTGCTGATGACGATATGTATAGATACAAAGAGTGATTCAAGGTAATCGAATATATTGGGACACACAAGTAAGATATCGGTACCAGCTAAGTAGACATCAGAATACTATATTATCACATTTTATGCCTTGCTGGAATTTACGCTGTTATTAAACTAAATATTATTTTATCATTTATGATTTTTAGTAATTTGTATCTTAAATTTATTAATCTATCATAAGTTTGAATCAATAAAGTTATTTTTTATTTAAAAAAAAATAGTTGATAGTTTAATATGGTATCAAAACTTGATTTGGTATGATATCATTAATTCGAGCCACCTCTATGCTTCTCCATAAAGGACTGAATTTAATTTGTTTGACTACACTGTTCAATTATGGGACCCATACATCATATTTAAGTTTTTAGGAAAATTGGTTATTTAAATGCAAGTAGACATCCACTTTTTAAATTGGTTATAATAAAGAAAATTATAAATTTTTTTTTTATAATGCGTCTACTTTTATAATTTTCTATATATATTTTTTTATAAATGAATTACTAATTAAAAATTTGAAACACTTAGTCTCTTTTATTTTTAATCTTTCACTCTTCCGAAATTTGTTACTCTTGTTCTAATACTAGTTTCCTACGCTGACAAAAGTTTTAGTACAAATCATATTAGTTTGAAAATATCAAAATAAAATACTTCATATAAAAAGATATACAAGATTTTTGTATAATTTGATCTACCATATCACTATATCCACAAATTAAAAAAAAATTATATTTATTATAGAGAAATAGAGAATGTATCCTGAATAGAAGATTTTTTCGAAGCCTTAAAACACTTATCGTAACACATAAAATGAAACAATTATAAATACTATCTTAATATCTTAAATATTATTATAATAAACAATATCGAGATAATACATATAATTTATTAAAATAATAATTAAATATTATAATATATGAAATATAATTACTTTCTATAAAATCAGATATGATTATTTTATATGAAATGTTACTAAAACATATATTTTACATTTTTTATTTATAATTATTCGAATGGGCTTAAGCCGTGAACACAAGTTTCCAAAAATAATAATGATCAATGACTAACTTTGGTTGGGATTGTGTTACTGACATTATATGAAATTTGTCGTTTGTGAAGGGAAAACTTTTTATTCGATGAATAAGAAAAATAAACAAGGCCTGAAAAAGGTGGTGAAATGACCACAACATTTCACTGTCACGCCCCCCATTTTCCATGTGCTGATTTATTGTCTCTTAGCATTATTAATGCCTTTCTCAGCTGGCAGAGCCCACTTATTTTTTGCCTTTTTTATTTATTTATTATTATTCCTCTAAATCTTAATCTTTTGCTACCAATCACCACAAAAGATAAGAAAAAATAAATTAAAAAATCTTCATCTTAGCTTACGTCCTGGTTTATTTTGTGTGCGGTCATGATCATATTAAGAAATGCACATGCAAAGTATATTGATAAGCTTATGAAATGATGCAAAAAGATTTTTAAAAAATATCAGTTTGACTACGAAATTTAAGCTATTTTAGCTTTTATTATTATCGACCGTTTAAGCTAAGTTTTTCGTTGGGACCAGTGACTGACTATAAAACTGGTTAACCCCATCTTGTATAAACCAATCAGGAGCTGAAACTGTTATTCTGATAAGCCTGAGATAAGACGAAACCAATAAATATAAAGATATGAAGTTATGGTATGACAAATTAGGTCTCATGAAAGCAATCATCGCATGGACCACGTCGCTATGTAAACGAGTAGACCCGTGAAATATAGGTGGTAGCCTATTTTTTTTGATGACTAATACTTTAGTTATTATTTAATAAATTGTTCGCATTGAGATTCAAATTTGAAATTTTTTTACTTTTTTTGTCTTATATTTTTTGGAATATTGAGCACTCTTTCATATGACTGAGGTATGATGGACATGTGGAAGTCTATTTGAGTTTTTAAGATATTTTCAGTTATTGGAATTGAATTTAAGGAGTTAATTTCTTAATTTTTGCATTTTTTTTGGGTTAAATTTGAATATTTTAAATTGTATAAAGAAGATCGAAACCTTTAGTCTTTGCTGCCGACCACTAGAAAAATCTTCATCTTACCTTTAGGTGGTGGTGGTCTATTTAAGCTGAACATATTTCAGCCATTAAAATTAAATTTCAGGAGTTTTTTTTTTTTTTTTGCTAAAAATAATTATTTCTGCTGCTTTAAACGATTTGTTTCTTAATTTTTGTGGATAATTGTTAAATTTTAAAAAATTTAATTGTATAAAGAATAACGAAACCTTTAGTTTTTACAAATTAAATATTTGTTTTTGGCATGATTGGTTAGGCGTCTGTCTCTCCATATTCATTATTCAATAAGCCGCCTCGCGTTCTTACCACGTGCTGAGAGCAGATCGTTGTTTGCTGAATTGTAAAATAATTTTAGCCCCTTTCTAAAAAAAAAAAAAGAGCTAACGAGGACAAATGCCACATGGCAAGCCATGAGTGGAGGAGAGGCCACGAGGAGTGGAACGGCTGATGTTGTTTGTTTATTAGTCACGTGACAGTCCCAAATGTCACGTGACGCTTGATTTACCTTCCGAATATGTGGTTGCCAGCCACCACTTCCATCTTCCTCCCCATCTTCTTTACAAAATTCTAAGTCAAGCATCAACGCCTCTTTACGCACGCGTTTCAAACTTATCAATTTAATTTTTATTTTTTATAAAATATTTTAAATGAAAATATAGGCTTGATTTTTAAGTCTTTAATTATAAATTTTCAAATAAAAATAAAGGGCCACAGCCTACTTTTCTTTTTTTTTTTTTAACTATATAAATAAGTAGGACATAACAAAAAAGAAAAAGTAATCTAATACGATCATACACTGCTTTTCAATTGATATAGGATTATATTATTCTATACCTTTTAAAAAAGAATAATAATTTTAATTAACATTTATTATAAACTTATTTTTAAGACATTAAGTAATCCTTTTTTTGAATAATCATCTCCTATTATGTATCAGTTTTTAATAAAAACGCCAATAATAAAACCTAAATCCTAATCGAAAAGCTAAACCTAAAAAAATGGATCGAATAAATGGGAGAACGTCTTAAGTTTAAACGCTAATCTACACTATTATGTACGATCCACATGGGATCGTGTTCTTTACTTTTTTTTTTTTTGTTTTGTTTTTTCATTGCAATAGAAGGAAAAAAGAAAATAGTGGGGCCCGGGCATTGGAAAAAGTAAAAACCTAGCCAGCAAGAAACCAAGAGATATTGCGCAGAAAACTGAGAGCCTTCTGGATTTGAATCGTCGCCCAAATATCCACAGAAAAGTCCAAAGTCGTTTTACGCAGGTCTTTCTTCTTCCTCCATCGATCGTCAGTCCGGAGCTAGGTTTAAGTAGGTTGAGGTATGGGGAGGAAGAAGGTGGAGCTGAAGCGAATCGAAGACAAGAGCAGTCGCCAGGTCAGATTCTCAAAGAGGCGAAACGGCTTGATCAAGAAAGCGCGCGAGCTTTCTGTTCTCTGCGATGTCGATGTCGCCGTCGTCGTCTTCTCCAGCGGTGGAAAGCTTTACGAGTACGCTAATGGAGACAGGTGTGTCTGTTCTCTGTCTTTTCCCAGATCGAAGTACTTTGATTCTCAGCTTCTTATTTGTTGAGTTTCGTCTTGGCTTTCAGCTTCTGTAATTCAAAATAAAGAGAACAGGAAGATAGGATTGTAGAATGTAGATGTTCATCTCCTCCTGGTTTCCAGGAAAATGTGAGAAAATTCTTGAAGATCGGGTGTTTTTTTCGGTTTCTAGGTTACTAACTTTTGTCTCCACTCACCTCATCATCGATCATTTTGGAAATGTGTAGAACTGCCGAACCAAGTTTCAGATTCTCTCTGGTCATTTCTTGCTTTATCTTTCCTGGTTTTTCTTAAATTTATTCTTATCAAACCTCTCATTTATTCAAGACCGCTTCGAAATTCCTCCTAATTTTCCGTAATTTATTGTTGACTTCATAATAATGATATTGCCTTTTCTCAGATTTTATCGATTTCATCGTCAAGACAGTGATTCAGTCTCTTCTATTCTCTTCTCTTTTCTTCCCGTTTGCAATATCTGTCTGCGTTCATTTCTGTATACCCGAAGTTTTAAAAATTGTTTAATAATCTGCCATGACTTTTCGTAGTTCTTTTATCTTTGACAATAGCCCTAACCCGTACTTGAACTCTTTTTTGACCAATTCTAGGCTGAGAAACCATAGGTATTTATTTGTCTCTGCCTGTTCTATGCATGTTTCTATATCATACTCTTTTGAGTATTTTCCATTGATAATTCATTATTCAATGAAAATCTACAGACGACGCCAAAACCTGATGATTTTTTTTTTCTTGTCATTGAGAACAGTGTTTCCTTGTACTTTGTTCTTATTTTTCTGATCTGCAAACAGTTAAGCCCTTGGATGGTTTTTCAAATTTTCTTTATATCATAATTTCATTTAACTATGGATTGCAGATATCTGCTTTTGTATGCACTTTCATGTTTGTGGGCATATAATGGTGTTTCTAATTACTGCCGTCTCCCCCGACGTGTCCACCATCTGTCTCTCACTGATGATATTTTATTTAGTTTTATTTGGAATTTACACATGTGATCATAGCATGTCATTAACTTTATTTGGAGGTTGTCCTGCTAATACAAATTTTTAAAATTTACTAAAATAATTTTATGAATTAATGCTTAAAATAATGCATTTGTGCTAATGCTGAAAATTCTTTATGATTAGCGAGTTTTTAACTTAAAAAATTTATAATGCTGTAGTTCCAAGACATTAACTTTAAAAAAAATTAATGTCATAACTAGTGATTATAACATTAGTGATGTATATGTAGTAAGGCACTAGTTTATACATTATTATGGTTTTCAACTTATATTTATAATTTTTTTAAATAACCTATTTGTAGTAAAACTCCATTATGTGCTTTATAATCCACTGCATAAATGTATGTGGACCTAGTGGCTGATGATGTTATCCGGTCTGTTTCTGTGGTTGTCTGCACCACTTATTAAATTCGATGATTAGACTTTTTTTTTTTTTTTTTTAATGATGATTTCTGTATTTGCTTTGAAGTAATTTTGGTTTGAACTCTTTTTTAAGTATGTTGTGCTTTTATTAGTTGTATTTCCATTAAAAAATGTTTGTTGAAAACTTATTTTAAAAAAGTTGATTGTAGTTTTAGCAATGTGTTATATAATAATCTGCCTCTGTAAATCGACTAATTGAGCTACTGATCACATTTTAAAATTTTGAAAATATTTTAAAACACTTAAAATTTGTATACAAGCAAGTGCTTGTAAGCTAGGAAGCACTCATGGGATGCGACACAACGAGATCCGAGGACATGACAAATTCCAAAAAACTAGGATAAGGATACGACAAAGACACAACAGCACAAATAATAAAAATAATTATCCTTAAAAGCACTTTAAATTAATAAAAACAAGTGTTCAAACATTATTTTTACAAATATTCAAAGACTAGCATAACTAATACTAAAACTAATTACGTTATTAACATGATATTTTTTTTTATAAATGTAATTAATATATGATATTTAAAAATCCATTTAATTAAAGGATTATTTTAATTTTTAGTCTATAGTTGTGAAAAAAACTGATTATGATATTTAATTTTTTTGACAACTAAATATGAATATTGTCTTTAACACATGTATTTTTGCTAAATTTGGTCATTTTAAGACATTTTAAAATATTTTCATTAAATTTTATATAATTTTTGCTTTATCAATATTTTTGTAAAAATATCCACAAATATCTTAAAGATGGTCAAAATGAAGAAAATAGTCAAATAAATTCAAAAGGTTATGGTTTTTTAAGAATTAGTTCTGGATCACAATGTGCTTTGTGAATGTTACCTAATAATTTTTTTTTAAAAAAACCAAAGAAAAAAACTCATGAAATATGTCAAGTCGTGTCTTGGCCATGTCCCAATTGTATTCGAAGCCTTTGACTTCTCATTTGGTCAACGACACGCCGCGTGGCGTGTCGGATACCTATCCAATGTGTGTCCGACAATCAGACACCTCACCCTGTAGGCGTGTCGGTACTTCCTTACCTGTAAGTATTAGGAAGTGATTACTTGCTTCCTTTTAGCACTATTTGTTTACAGTTATATCAGCTCTATCAGGTTTCTTGTTTTCTTTGTTTCTTTCTAGTTCTTTTAAAGCATTTTGTTTCAATGTATCCTGAGGCAATAAACCTTTCAGCATGATTGTTGGAAATTTCCATGTAAAGTTTGTTACAAAAATTATCAGACACATGATGTCATATTCCTTTTTCTATCCCTCAAAAATTGAAAGTTTTCATTTTTGTTATGAAATAGATTGCATAAGAAACTTGAATGGAACCTTGGAAATGAATAGACAATGAGTATCAACAAGATTGCTTGTAATTGAACTTAGCTGTTGCATGATTAGATTTGATTATTGCACTATTAATCTGAATCTAAAGTTTCTTGTTATTGATGATGGAATTGGGTCAATGTTTTGATTATGAACATATGGTTAACATTATTAATAAGTTCTAGAAGAACTTTTTTTTTGATAAGCTAGAAGAACATATGTAACCTCTTGAAAGTTTTTGAGAAATTGATTTATATATTTCACAAATAATGATATGACTAAGAGTAGTGTGTGTATACACATATACACAATACACACACACAGAGGCTTGAAAATCAAACTTTATACATAGAATATTGAAATACACCTTGTACCCACTCACACATTTAAACAATTCCACAATGAGACAACCATGTAAAATACTTTGTATAACAACTTTCCACACTCTCCCTGAATTAGTTAAAGATATCAATCATAGCTAACTTATCAATTATAGATTTGATTGTTATTTTGATAAACCATTAATAAATATGTCTACTGGTTAACTTCTAGTAAGACGATATGCTAATTATTCCTCTTTCCAATTTTTCTTTGATGAAATGTCTATTTGCTTTAACATGAATAATTTTGATATTAAACTAGATTTTAGGAATTACTAATAGTTGCCTTATTACTACAATTCAACTTCATTGCATATTCTTGATCTAACTTCAAATATCATGGTAAGAAGTACTTAAGCCACATCAACTCAAAGATTCCTTGGGCATTATCCTAAATTCTACCTTTGCATAGATTTTGCAAGCATGGCTTGGTTATCATTTCTCCTAGTGACAAGATTATCTTCAACAGAAGTACAATATATTGATATTGATCCATTAATCGGTTAAAGATTTGGCCTAGCAGACACCTACATAAGCTTCTACACATTAATGACAATTTTTCTTAACAAAAGATCTTTTCTTGGCATTCTAAGTATATCTTAAAACTCTTAAGAACAACTTCCATGTTATCTTCATACATTGAGCTGTCAAACTAGTCTACAAAAGGCAATTGCAGAAGTAATGTTAGGTTGTATGTCAGATTAGTATGTAGATTCCTACCAATCTATTATGTCTTCCTTTCTCAAATGAAGGTCTTTCTGAAGTCGCTTCTACCTTGATTATGATTCTCTACATTCACTTCATAAGGTTGAAGTCATGGGGTTGACTATGAGAGAGATTTCCCCCCTCCCTCTTGTTCTTTTGGAGTACACCTATTGTTCCTCAGTATTGTCCTTGGCCATATGGTTTTGTGGTTGCTTACTTCCATCTTTATATAGTACACTTACTTCACTCACCAAGGAAATTAATCTTCTATTTTGGAAGGGAAGCATTGGTGAATATGGTTGTTTCTCAAATAATATTACATCCATAAAATAATATCTTTCTAGTATAAGGGAGGAAAACACTGATGTTTTCTTTGTAGAAGACTAGCCAATGAAACATGTTGGGGCATTTAGAATCAACATTACAAGCAAGATGCACATTGATAGAGGAATTACAACCAGAGATTTGTGGAGGTGTAGTGTCAAAGAGTTTAGGTAAGGGAGAACAATTTGGACAAACCATCAATGGGCAATTAAAATCTAATTTTTAAAGCATAAGTAGACAATCTATTTAATTTTAGAACATGTTTAAAAACGCTCCTATATTAGTTAAAAACAAAACTCTTATAGTTAGTTCTAAGACATGAATACTTGTTTTAAAATGAGTTTGAATCATCTTATAGAAGTGTTTAAAAAATTTTAACAGTCTCAAACATTTTTTTTAAGAAGTAAGCCTACACTATAAAAAATATTGTACTTCAGAAATTTTAGTGACCTTAGAAGGCCCCCAAAGGTTGGTTTGAAAACACAACCTTTGCATTAAAAACCAAATATAGTAATATTTTGGGGAAAAGGGCTCCCAAACTTTTGAACACGTAAACTAGGGTAGTGGAATGTCTTTTATGCTATAATTAAACTTCACTTGAGAAATTATAACTTCTCCTAGTCCTAAGCAAGCTACCCAAAGTAACGAGTTCCCATTCTAGATGGTAAAGTTCTTAGACCTTTTTAACATTATCAATCTTATTTCCCACGTAGATCTTAAAATTTACAATAAGAAGGCAAGAATTTTAACCTAATTCCACATTCATTTAAACTCAAAATTAAAGAGTTACTTGAAGAAAATGATAACTTAATAATGACTAAATGTATTTAATCCAAAACTTGGCTTATTGCATTTAATCCAAATGAGGAAAATTTATTCTTTACTTATTAAATTAAACAAAATTAATTTTTTGTTATAAGATCTATTTAATGTCATTTGCTGTTTTAATGACTTTGAACAAAATTAAGTTTTTTTTAAAATTTTTTTTTATTGTATTATCTTTTATTCTTATTTGGTTTAACAAAAATTTTCACACCATATTCTTTCCCATAATTTGAAAATTTTATGTTTACTCATATTAATTGATTTTATATTTAATGTTACTAATTGAAGATGGTAAACCTAATTAAAAGCTTTGAACAATAGATGATAATTACCATTAAACGGTTAGTAACATGATTTCTTTTTCCACCATCACATTCATTTTAGTTTCTTACTTTCATACAGGTTATCACAACTTTGAGAGTGTAGAAACTGTGAGAAAACCAAGAGGAGGATAGTTGTGAGTAAAAGAATTCCCTTTTTGTATTTTCCATTGAGTCATTTATACATATATATATGCTATATGTATATATATATATATATATATATATATATATATATATATATATGAGTATATACTAAGGTTAGATTATACATTAGGTAAGATAATCTACTCTTTCTTAAATGGTTACAACCCCACAAGAAAAATATCCTAATAAGATACAAACGAATATGTTAACATATGATACATACTATAACACTCCCCTCAAGTCGAGCATGATGAAGACCATACAAACTTGTTACATAGGTAACTAACTCCTTGGCCTCCACTCTTTAGGGCCTTGTAAAGATATCACCTAATTGTTATCCAGTATTCACGTATCCCGGGTAGAATCAAATCACTGTATTTTTTCATGAACTAAATTAGATGCCATCTCTATTTATTTAGTTCATTTATAAACAAGATTATAAATGCAATATAGTGCTGCAATCTCGATTGTCACACCAAAGCTTTATCAAAAGTTCGAGGTTTAATACACACCGACTTCTAAAAAGTTGATGGAGCCACATAATCTTGCATACAGTAGATCGAGAGATAACACTTTGTTTCTTACTCTTCCATGAGACTGGATTCCCTCCAACAAACACACAGTAACCCGAAGTGGACCTTCTATCTTCATTAGATTATGCCCAATCTGCATTTGTGAAACACTTAAGTCTATCATGCCCATGATTACTGTATAAATTACCACGTCCCAAGGCTCCTTTCAAGTAACATAGAATCTATTCTATAGCCGCCTAATTATCAATCGCTGAGAGGATATGGTTGGCTTACAATACTAAATGTGAGTATGCAATATCGTGGCGGTTATCAGAAGGTAGTTTAGCTTCCCAACCAGCTTTCTATATCTCTTAGGGTCTTCAAACAATTCGCCTTTTCTAGTAAGATGTAGGTTCTGTACCATAGGGGACTGACATGGCTTTGTTGCCAATTTTCCTGTTTTAGACAATAGGTCTAGCACATATTTCCTTTAAGATAAGAAAATTCCACGTTTGCTCCATATAACTTCAACACCTAAGAAGTATTTTAGCATGCCTAAGTCCTTTGTGTGAAATTGGCCATGAAGAAAAGACTTGAGTGAAGATATACCTGCCACATCATCCCTAGTAATGATAATATCATCAACATTCTCAACTAACAAGATGATAATTGGGCTGAGAGTTTGTATATAAGCATGGTAATCGATCAATTGGTTTTACATGCCAAATTTCTCAATCACTTCACTGAATTTTCCAAACCATGCATAGGGACATTGTTTTAAGCTATATAATGATTTTCGAAAATGACAAACTCTACGAATCTCCCCCTGAGCAACAAACCCAGGAGGTTGCTCCATATAAACCTCTTCTGCAAGATCCCATGAAGAAAGACATTTTTAATATCAAGTTGATGGAGGTCCTGCACCAAGAGGTCACAAAAAGATATAAACAAACAGATAGCTCCTTGCCTAATGTTCGAGGGAAAAAACTTAATAATCCACCTCATAGGTCTAGGCATACCCTTTAGCAATAAGATGGGCCTTCAACCTAACAATCGATCCATCGGGATTAACCTTCACTGTAAACACCCATCGACAACCAATGACTTTCTTCTCAGCGGGTAAACGCACCAAGTCCCGAGTACCATTATCAGTTAAGGCATCCATCTCCTTTATTATAGCACTACTCCAACTAGAATGAGCTAGGGCTTTAGAAACTTTGTTAGGCAATGAAATAGAGTCCATAGATGCAATAAACTGTTAAGAAATATAAGAAAATGATGATTTTCTTATTGATTGAATGAGTGAGTATTACATAGTATAGAGACACCTATATATATACAAAAGAATGGAATAAAAAGGAAACAAAATAAAGGGTAAAAGGAAGAAAAATAAAGTATAAAAGGAAGGAGGATTATGTACATAAAAGGTAGGAGATAAATAAAGAATATCTAGAATATTCCATGATTTTCAGCACTTCCCCTCAAGTTAGAGCATATAAGTCATATGCATCAAACTTGTTATAAAGATATACTTAATCCTATCCTCGGCACGACGACACGCGATACTGAGGTGTCTCACCATGGAGTTAATGTGATAGACTGAGGCCACGGAGAAGAGAAGGGCCATCTAAAGATCCGACTCTGAGAAGTACCGAAGATCCAGCCAAGGGGATCCGACCAGCAGATCTATCGCGGACCCGGAGAAGATCCATAGGAGAAGATCCGTCGAAGAAGATCTGCCGGATAAGATCCGACTGAGAAGATCCAACTGAGAATATCCGACTAAGAAGATCCGTCGGAGAAGATACGACTGAGAAGGTCATCCGGAGAAGATATGTCGGAGGAGATCCGACTGAGAAGATTCGCCGGAGAAGAGGGTTCACTCCAAAACCAACCATGACTCTGATAACATGTTAAGAAATATAAGAAAATGATGCTTTTCTTATTGATTGAATGAGTGAGTATTACATAGTATAAAGACACCTATATATATACAAAAGAATGGAATAAAAAGGAAACAAAATAAAGGGTAAAAGGAAGGAAAGTAAAGTATAAAAGGAATGAGGATTATGTACACAAAAGGTAGGAGATAAATAAAAGAATATGTAGAGAATATTCCATGATTCTCAACATAAATGAACAAGAATGGGATGACAAATGGTTATAAAAGCAAAATGAAGAGATCGATGAGTACATCAAGGCTAATTCTTTACGAAGAGTAATAAGAAGGTCATCACTAAGAATTGGATCCAATGTCGAAGCAACCGGTGGAGGGCTTGAGACTGGGGGATGTAGGCATCGAGCATTGACATGAGTGATAGGAGACTTTGTCAGGGGTGGAACATAAACATGAGCTGGCTAGGCCAGAGTATAAACAAGAAAATCATCATCCTCCCCCTGACTAGTGTGGATTGGGTCAGGAGAAAAAGGAGTATTCTCAAGAAATGTGACATTAATGTAAACCATATAATTGTACAAGATTCTGACAATAACACCTATACCCTTCTCGAACCGAAAGAACCGCGAAAGATACACTTAATGACTTACGATCGAAAGCTAGACACGTGTGTATTTAGAACATCCCGAACAAAACCAGTGCACCCAAATACCCGAGACTCAATGGGAAACAAAGATTTATGAGGAAAGAGGTTTGAAATTGAGTGGTCCAATCCAAGACAAAGGACGACATTCAATTAATAAAAAAACAAGTGGTGGAAATAGCATCGGCCTAAAAATGTTTGGGCACGTGCATTTGAAATAATAGAGCCCGATCAGTTTCAAGAAGGTGTTTATTTTTCTTTCAAGAACCCATTCGGGGCAGGAAGATCAATCACGCATGCTCCTCAATGGCTGATGTCATTCTCAAGACTTAATGATCAAATTGTTCGCATATATTATTTGGGCATTATCATTTCTGATTTTCACTGTAGTGATTAAACTCGAGCCACAATTTCAACACAAAAGGCATGAAAATGAGAAAATAACTCCGAACGGTTTTTCATTAAATATAACCAAGTTGTTTGCGAATAATCATTGACAAACATAACAAAATATCAAAACCTAGTTAGGGACACAATTGGACATGGATCCCACACATCCGAATTGACTAACTCAAAAGTGAGCCGCAGTTTCTGCTATTGACTCTATGACTCAACACACACTTTAAGCTTAGCGTATTGACATGACTCACAGGTCAATGAGGATATGCTAGAAAACTGAGGATACAACTTCTTCAATAGAGAAAGGAAGATAACCTAAGCAACAAAGTAATTCGACTGGGTAACAACTCACAAGAACATATTTCACACTTTGTTTCAAGGATGAGACTCTTGTGACTCATTCCTCAATCAATAACTGTCATTAAAGATCCCGAATCAAACAATAATCAGGAAAGAATGAGATACTGCAATTAAGTGTACGAGTGAGTTTACTCATGGAAACTAAATTAAAAGAGAATTATGGTAAACTCAAAACATAGGTCAAAGTGATTAGAGGAGTAGGATGAATTGTCCTTGACCCAAGGACACAAGATGTTGACCCATCTACAAGGGAAACAGTAGAGGTAGAAGGATGTGGCTGAAACGTAGTAAATAAAATGGAATTACCTATCATGTGATTTGTGGCTCTAGAATCAATTAAAAGAGGAAATAAGACATGTGTTACCCGACAAGCATAGTGCTAAGAGTAGAGACACCCTTCAATGATTCATGAACATACGGAAACCTTCGATTTATGTTCTACAACTTCCTACAACCTCGACGAACATGCCCTGGATTGTGGCAATAATGACACAACTCCACCTGAGGGTTTTTTGTCAGTCATAAAGGCATATCTAACTCAAACAAGTCTCTAAGAACCCATTCTTACGGTGACATTTTCGACTTCAGACAAAAATGACCACAATTCCACGAAACGCACCACACCCGAATGAAATTTGGCTATGCAAACCTCGAAACACTCGTTGATGCAATTGAATCACAAAACAATCATTGAAAAAATCATGAAACCCTAGGAACAAAGGGCAGTTGAACACAAAAATGGTCAAAATGCACTATTGTAGACCTTGGACAAGGAGGACATATAGCTAAGGAGGGTCATTGATGACAGACGCCGGAGGAAGAAGCTTTTCGTCAGCAGAGAAGGTCCCACGCTGGCCCCATGGGCCGACTAGTGGGAAATTGCACTAAATTTTCGATTTATGCGGTAGCTCACAAAGACTCTTCCCACACGAACTTGATGGCTCTAATTGGCCACAAGGGTCTGATCAATTCCAATAGGGGCTGATAATCACTCCTCCTCTAGGATGGGTGTTTCAAAAGAACACCTCCACGACCCTCTTTCTTTTTTGTGAAATTCCTCCCAATTTCCTTAAAATCCAAGCCCTAGCTCCATAGCACTCAGAGAAACCAAGAGTGAGACCACGGAAAGGAAGAATTTCAGATTTCATCGAAATATCATACATATATATACAAGAAGGTTAGACTATACATTGCAGAAGATAATCTACTTTCCAGCCCACAACCCTATAAGAAAAGTATCCTAATAAAATACAAACCAATATGTTAACGTATGATACATACTATAACTGAGAGTAAGGAATAATTCTTTGTTGAGTATTCAACCTCTAATTAGGTCATACTTCACTTTCAAATCTTAATAGAAACTTCACATTTCTACAAAATACTTGATAAATGTAGAAAATAAGAAGGGAGGAATTGAGGAACGAATTCCTTATGTTTTCATTGATCCAACTGATGTATATATATACAAGAGTGTGGTATATACAACTAGAAGGTTAATCTAACATTCCTAATCAACTTCATAACCCATAATTAAAGTATATATTTACATGATATAACACTCTTACTCAAGTTGGAGCGTAGATGTTAATCATGTCCAACTTGTTACATAGATAACTAACTCGATCCCCACTTTGGGCTTTTGTGAAAATATTGACAACTGGATTGAATGAATTTGCTTGCTCTCATCTTGAGAGTTCTTGTCATTATATAGAAGCTAATAGAATATTATAAGGCTAAATCTCAACAAAAATCAAAGTTGAATCTCAAGAATTACACATAGCTAAATACAAGCTACAACATACAACCATAAACATATATACAACTAGGAATACAAAGTGATCATGCCTTGATTTATGCTGTCATTGTAATCACAACACATATCTAACTAACATCCCCCTCAAATTGATGTTGGTCGATAAAGAAACATCAATTTGCCTACCAAAAACTAATGATGTTGTCATGTCATGGCCTTGCTAAACACATCAGCTATCTGGAGAGTTGTAGAAATATGAGGAAGAGTAATAATATGAATCCTAAGGCCTTAATAGAATGATGTACCACCTCGACAGGTTTTGTATGCTCATGATAAATTGTGTTTAGTAGTAATTTGAATTGCACTAGTATTTTTAGCATAAAGAAGAGGGATCAAAGCTGAGAAAAAAACTAAGTCGCATAAAAAGTCCACGGCCATATATCCTAGACATGCGCACGCACATTGCACAAAGACTAAATCTATAGAAGATTTAGAAACCCAGCCGGCTTTTACTCTTCCAAGAGATTGAAGAATCACCTAGAAACATGCACTAGCCTGTGATAGATCGATGAGTGTCAAGGCATCCAGCCCAATTAGCATCACTATAAGGGGTAAGACAAAGAGGAGAACCAGTTGGGAAAAACAATCCACGACTAGGTGTCTTACGAAGATACTTAACGGTACGACGAACAACAATTAAATGAAAATGATGTGGAGTATACATAAATCAAGCTACCCACCAATTATAAAAAAGTAATTGGGTCGAGAAGAATATCACCCTCCTCACATCGATGCTTTGTTTACTTCTAATGGAGTATTCGAAGAGGAAGCATCCTGAAGACCAACTAACGTAATCAAATCTTGTGTGTACTTGTGTTGATTTAAAAAAATGCAAGGGGAATCAATATGATCTTCCAAACCCAAGAAGTAAAAGGACCAAGATTCTTCTCTTGAAAAGAAGCCTGAAGGTGTTGCTGCAAACAAATAATTAAAGTAGAATTCATCAACATAAACCAGGAGGATAACAATACCAATGACTGTTTTGTATGGAAACAAAGATGAATTTTAGTGGCTTTGCTTGAAAGAAATACGTAGCAAAGTTGATCCAAATTTATCAAACCATGCCCTAGGAGCTTGTTTCAACTCATATATAGATCAGCTCAACTTGGTATACATTTGAAGGAAAGGTGGGAGACAAGCCAAGTGGAGAACCATGTAAATATCTTTTCAGATCACTTATGAAGAATGCATTTTAACATCCATCTCGATGAAGTGGCCGTACCATATGAAGAATAGTAATAATCGTTCATACTGTAGTCATTTTGGCGATCGAAGCAACAGTCTCCTCATAGTTGACCCCATATTCTTGTTTGTTACCAAGGACAACCAACCGGACCTTATAGCAATCTAAAGTACCATCTATACAAAGCTTGATCAAGTAAACCCATTTACCGCCAATGGCTTTAACATTAGTTAGACATTGAAAAACATACCATGTGTCATTGTCCTTAAGAGCTTGAAGTTCTTCAGTCATTGCTGCACTCCAATAATCATGTTTAATAGCCTTCGAATAACATTTAGGAATAGGAATTGAGGTCAAAGTAGTATGAAAAGATGTATGAGACAAACCATACCAATCAGGTGGACGACTGATTCAGGAAGATCATTGATGTATGGTGTTAGAAGTCGAAGTAACCATGAAATGATCAATCAGAACAGGCCCAGATGACGGGTCTAGCTTAAGAAGCGGCAAAGCTGGACGTGTTCATTCACAAACTTTGGTTTAAATCTTTCCAGGGTAGGATTTGACTCATCACAATTAGAATGAGTAAGCATTTATGGCAAAGACACAAAATGAGTAGAGAAGA
This sequence comes from Tetrastigma voinierianum, assembly GCA_016808115.1. Lineage (NCBI taxonomy): Eukaryota > Viridiplantae > Streptophyta > Magnoliopsida > Vitales > Vitaceae > Tetrastigma > Tetrastigma voinierianum. The sequence goes on along the minus strand of JAEQBH010004811.1, from coordinate 115,771 downwards.
AGGATTGATTTTCAAAGAAAACAACATGACGAGAAATATGAAATTTGTTAGAGCCTAGATCATAGTTGGGAACATAACCTTTAGTGAAATGCTATATCCCATAAATGCACATTTAATAGGATTTTAGTAAAGTTCTTCATGACGTTCATGGGGTGACAAATGAACAAAACAAACACAACCAAAGGTATACATGTCAAGATAGGTGGGATGATGATGATCAAGACGATAAAAAGAAGATGCAAAGTCCAAGACACAAGAAGTTAATAAGTTCCCTTACCTTGAAGCCCTAAGGCTAAAATAATCATTTGTTGAACCATTTCAGGAGTAAGGGTTGATGTGGCATGAATAACATGATTACCAACAACAATTTGGTTAACCACAATTTGGTTAACGTTAACTTGATGATACAAAGGACGAGTAGGACATTCTTTGATAATGTGACCAGGCTTCTTACAATAATTGCAAGATTTCTTAGCACAATTAGCGGCAATGTGTCCGTAATCCTTGTAGAAATAACATTGAACTTGTTGCATATTTCTACCCTTACCTCTCCCACTCTCCCAATACTGCATAAGCAATTGCATTATCATACATGTTGTTTTGTTAGAAAGTAGTTTGTGTAGCAAGACGTTGCTCTTCACAAAGTAATTCACCGCAAAGCACACATCCAAAGAGATTCCCTTGGGAGTAATTGGCGATATCGTATACTAATTGAAAACGTTGTGCTGTATTGTCTTGATTATAGACTTTCTTTAAATACTCCCACATGTCTTTACCAGTCTTGTCCGACCTCATATTGAGAATAATCAACTGGTCATTAGTATCCATGACATGACTCTAGCATCTTTGACTTGCCATTGAGCCAATTTAGTAGGCTTAGTAGGTGTTAGATCACTGCCATCTATGTGATCCAATAGTTCTTTTCCCATGACAAAAATTCGAAATTGAAATTCCCAAGTAGAATAACTTTTTTCTCGTGAAATGCACACAAAAAATATCAATGTTTCTAGTTGACATTATGCCTGTAATGAACAAAAAACCATAAATCAACCCACAAAAAAAAAAAAAAAAAAATTATGTACCAGGAATCTCAAAAGAATTGAAAATTCAGCCCATAAATCTAACCCAAAACTAAGATCTAGAAAACTATAAAATTATGGAATTGGCTTTGATACCATGATAGCTGAGTTGAATGAATTTGCTTGCTCTCATCTTGAGAGTTTCTATCATTATATAAAAGCTAATATAATATTACAAGGTTGAATCTCAACAATTACACAAAGCTAACTAAAGAAGCTACAACACATAACAATTTACACCATATATATATATATATATATACAACTAGAATACAAGGATCATGCCTTGATTTATGTTATCACTATGATCACAACACATATCTAACAGACAAATATCACCCAACTGTTATCTAGTCTTTACATATCCTGTAGAGATAAATCAAAGTTGCATTTTCTTGCAAACGAAATAATAATTTATCTCAATGTGTTTAGTCTACTCATGAAATACAGACTAGATTTAATAATAAGAGAGTACTATTATTGGCATCAAAGTTTTACTGAATTGAAGTTTTAATACTCTACTTATCAAGAGTTGGAACCACATGATTTTGCCACGTGATTGTGTATTCGCTTTGTATTCACCGCACCTAATCCAGAAACCCACACTATGTTTCTCACTCTTCCATGAAACTAGATTCCCTCCAACAAAGACACAATAACCTAAAGTGGACTTTATGTCTTCCTTAGATCTTGCTCAATCAACATTTATGAAACACTAAATTCGTTATGCCCATGATTACTATTTAAAATACCCCATCCTAGGTTTCCTTTCAAGTAACATATAATATGTTCTACAACTACCCCATGATCAAGTGTTGGAGAAGACATGTATCGACTTACAATACTAATTGGGTGTGTAATATTAGGGCATGTTACTATAGGGTAGTTCAACTTCTCGACCAGCCTTCTATATCTCTCAGGGTCCCCAAACAATTCTCCTTCTTGTGAATGTAGACTTGTTAGCTAGGAACTACATGGTTATGCTCCTAAATTTTCCTATCATTGCATAATAGATCCAACACATATTTCCTTTGAGATAAGAAAATTCCATGTTTGCTCTCATGACTTCAACACCTAAGAAATACTTTAGTATCCCTAAGTCTTTTATGTGGAATTAGCCATGAAGAAAGGACTTAAGTAATGATATATTTGTCGTATCGCTTCCAGTAATGACAACGAGATAGAGATAAGACTGCAAAAACTCAATGGCATCCAATGACTTTCTTTCCAACAGGTAACTGTACCAAGTCCCAAACACCATTTTCATCAAAAGTATTCATCTCCTCCTCTATCATAGCACTACGCCAACCAAGATGAGATAAGACTTCATGAATATTGTTAGCAAATGCATAGTCCGCTGGCTAAAATGAAAGAACGGAAAGTGGGCAATATTAAATGGTTATAGGAACAAATGAGGTTAGCTTAACACACCAACATTTACCTTTATAGAGAGTACAGGAATGGCTTCACATGGAAGCGGCATCTAATGGCAAAGGACTTGGTGGGAGATGCTTAATAGAGGTCCTTCATAATGAGAGCAGACTTAAGTGATAAGAGCTTTATCAAAAGAACATGAGAGATATGATGAGACAATAGTATAAATGAGAGTCAGCCATCGCCCTGACTGTGTGAATCGTAGATTATATGAAATGGTACATCCTCAAAGAAATGTGACATGAATGAAAAACTGTACCCAATGGCACTGGTAGGACAATAACATTAATACCCACACACCCTTTCTCAACTTTAGAGTAACTGTGTTGGAGCATACTGAATGATTTAGGATCGAGTTTTGACACTTGCGGACGAACATCCCCAACAAAACAAGTACATCCAAATATCCAAGGCTCAATAGGAAATAAAGGTTTATTTAGGAAAAAGTATGAAATGGAGTGTCCTAATTCAAAAACTCAGAAGGATATCCGTTAACTGGCAAAGCACATCAGGAAACAAATTCTACGAGAAATGCTTTGTGTGGCACATACATGCATTTGAAACAATAGAGCTCTAGTAATTTTAAAAAGGTATATATTTTTTCCCCCAACTCCGAGAAGGTGTATCAATACAAGAAGTCTGATGAAGGATACTATTTTGAAGCATGAATGACTGAAACTATTCTGAAAGACATTCTTTAGCATTATCACTTCTTAAACTTTGAATAGAAACATGCAATTAAGTGTGAATCTCAACATAAAAGTGAGAAAATAACTCATAACGGTTTTTTTTAATTAAATATAACCATGTTATTCGTGAATAATCATCAATGAAGGTAACAAAGTGTTGGAATCCAATTAGGACACAACTGGACATGGACCCTACACATCCGAATGGACTAACTCAAACAGAACTCGACTGTTTATTAATCCTTTTACGACTAACTAAGATGTGACAGTTTCTGAAGTTGACATGACTCACAATCCAATGAAGACAAACTCGAAAACTAGGGACACAATTTCTTCAACAATTTCTATAAGAAGGGAAGATAGCGATGACCCAACTAGCAATGAGTCTCAAATGGTAAGTCATATCAAAAACAAGCAACAAATCTTAGTAGCCCAGATCGCTAGAATGTAGACCCTAAACCTTACGCCCTCTACCAATAATCCGCTTCACAAGTAAGATCCTCGAAAGAGATAATAATCGTAGTAAGAATGAGACAAAATTGTTGGCTCTAGTTAGTTTACTCATAGACATCAAATTAAAGGGGAAAATTAAAATACTTAAGATATATTAAAGTGAATGATGTGTATATACCAAAGTCTTAATTCACTGTACAAGACATATCCATCATAAATTTGATATGGAAATGACAAGTGCACTAAAAGGTAGATAATACACTAGAATTATTTGTCATGTTATCTAAGGCTCCAGAGTGAATGACCCACTTGGAGAATGAAGAAACATGCACGTATTCGACGCATTTCGCCTCGACTAATAGTAGTAAAATCTAAATAGACGAAGGTTTTGATGACTTGATAATGATTGAATCCTCGCAAATTCCTCCCGTCGAGATTTGAATTGAATGAATAAATGTCTCACTAGTTGAAGTCATATGAGTAGATCGAATCCCTCCGATCGACTCAAACTTTGGCGCCTCGTATGACATCTTTATTTATGGAAATGTGCATACAACCTCTTCAGCTCGGGTCCTCATTGTCACCTCCCGTATTCACTATTCTTTATTACTTCCTCGCTCACCACTATTTCGACTGACAAGGGCACAACTTAATTGGGCAGGTGGATACATAGGTGAGGAGTTTTTTGTGTGATGTATCCTGCTAAAGATATCTTGTAAGAATAATATCCTAGCATCGATAAAATTTGAGACTTGTATTTGCAACTCATAATCAAAAGGAAAACTGCCAGAATCCTGATAACTTCACCACCTGCCTCTTCTGGAAATAGCTTCAACTCCTTGACATCTGTGACTAAAGGGCAAATAAATATATTAAGCCCAAGTCTTTTATAGTCCATAAAATATGCCATGAGACACCAATCCTATTTCCACCTATAAAAAGATTCTGTACACATCAAATATATGTTTGATATTCCTTTCCCACAATATAAAAAGTCCAAATGATCTATTAGCTCCTTGACAAATTCATACTGCCACCATAACAATTACCTCATCGCATTGTGAATTGCAAATTTGCAAGAAAAAAGTATCCTCTATATCCATCAAGAGCTGAATAATTAGTCGTAGGCTCTTATTAAGATAAGATTATCCAAGTCAAATTTTTTTTTTTTCCTCGCCAGGTAGATATGAAACCCTTGCTCTAATCCAAGTAATTGAGTCCATTAACCTTGTGGTTCGTGATCTTGGACATCACTAGAACCACATCTAACACTACACGTGGAAGCTTTTTACATGAGCTACTCATCAGAAGCTGCAAACGAAGACGCCCAAACACTAGCCTTCCAGAACATAAAAAACCATTAAAAATGTAAAAACCCTAGATTCTACACCCTTTTCTCACAAACAATACAACTAATTTGAGAAATGACACTAAAAATCATACGAATGGATTCCTAGCCAAGACGACCCCATAGTGTCCCTGGTTCGGGTCAATGGTCCCACGCCTCCCTCATGCACAAAGACGGTGATACAGGTAGATTCACCTGATTAGGCGCTTAGGTTTCTAGCCACCGTGACTGGTAAGGCGTGCAGACAGTGGGTCATGCTCCTCCTGTCTCACAAGTGTCACCCATGCCCTCAAAAGGGTGTTCGCTCAATTTTTTTCCTCAAATCTGAGCCCTAGGCTCTAATACCATGTAGAAAACAAGAAAGAAAGAATTGAGGAATGAACGCTTTATGTTTTCATTAATCCAACTTGTTGAGAGAAAATGAATACATTGATTCTCATTAATTTACAAAAGGAGGAAACATACATATTTATACCAATGTTAAGGCGAAAAAGAAGAAGAAGCGGAGTCTTACAATTAGAGACTAAAGAGAGAAGGAAAAGAATCAATGGATTAGGAGGACAACCACACTCCCCGTTCCTGAAAGAGCAGGCGTAAAACACTCAAGTTTGTCACAAATATATTTATCTTAGAACTTAAGAGACTTAACAAGATATTCGTTAATGGCCATTAGTCACAAATCAGAGACATCTCGATGCAATCTTTTCTCCGATAGTCGTACTCCATTATGCTGGTTCTTCATGGAAAACCCAAGATGAAATATGCAAGGCGGCTCGATGATTACATATGCCTTCTGCATTCATCATAATTCCCACCTAGCTCTCGAGGAAGATGCTTCCAACCATATGAGTTCCACATGTTACAATAGTTTCAGACTTGGTCAAAGACTGGATCCCCGCTACTAACATCTCGTTTCTTACTTTTCCAAGTGATATTGCTTACCCCCGAAACGGCATATACTCACGTAGGAACGCCTATCTCACTGGGGTGAGCCCCGCCCACTCGTGACACATCAGATCCGCAACAACCCTCGGGTATGACCTTTGTTCATACAACACCCTCACCTCGGTGCCCTTTCGATATAATCGAGAACACGAACTACAAAGATCCTGTATCGCATATCACAAGGTGATTTTGTGAACCCGGCTAACTTGGCGCTCGCGTGGTTCCAGCATGTCGTGCGTCGAAAGTGGATAGTGAGATAGTTCGGGTTTTTACTTTACAAGTCGCCGATATCTCCCGTGGATCTATGTCTCCGACTTCCAAAAGTTTGACATTCTGATCCATGGAGGCCCATGTGCCATGTACCAATATAATCAAAGTGTCTCTGTCAATATATATCTTAAGGTATACTTCCCCGAAGAAATAACTATTCCTGACTGACCGAGCTACCCCTAATGTCTTTGGGAAGGGCCACTTAAGTTTCAAGTCTTTTTTTTTTGAGTATATCAAGAGGTGCTTTTGCTAAGTTTCGACATCATCCTCAACAAGGGTTCAGACACAATATCATCCATACAAACAATCAAGGAGACTTTAGTGATGAATGAGATAAAATAGAATGAAGCTCATTGCGGCTTCAATCATGCCAAACCCCAACTGAACAGCTAAACCGATTAAACCAAGCCTCAGGTAATCGCTTCTGTACTCATATAAGGAACGATGTAATTTGATACCAAACTGGGACGACCTCCCCGAGCAACAAAACTAGGTGGCTTGTTCCACATAAACCTCCCTGGGCGAGATCACCACAGAAGAAAGACAATCTTGATATCTAATCTAAAAGGCCATGAACGCATAGAACCTTAAGTAGAAAGAAGTTTAGCAATAGAAGCAATCTTTGGCCATCGGAGAAATGTATCATGTAATACTTCTGAGCCATATTGGCTGAAAGTACCCTTTGCAAACTAAACGGGCCTTAAACCGATCAATCGACCATCAAAGTCCCACCTTCACGCAGATAAAACCCAACGACAACCGAAGACATGAGACTTGCCAGAGGAAGAGCGATGTTCCCACCGCGGTCGAGTAAAGAGGATCTATTTCCTCGTACCATTGCCCTGCTTCAAATGATGAGAGCTTCACTAAGGCTTTTGTGGGGTAGACAAGATAAGGTGGAAACAAAGGCAAGTAGTAGAAAGATAAACGGCGAAAGCTAAGAAAAATATAAATGTGGATATGGTTAGTTAACTGTACCTTCCGAATGGCAATAGGTAGGATCATTAGACGACATGAATCAAGCAGAGATGATCGTGGGCATAAGAGAGATGAGTCAACACTAGCCTTTAGGAGGATGAGAACATGATTATAGACTGCTGCCGTCACTGGCATCCTCGAGTCGGGAAGGGAAATCGAGAGGGTAAAACAAGAGAATGGATAAGACATCTCGGAGGTATGGACGCGACTTTCATGCAGGAGAAGAAGGGAGGAATCTTCAAAGAAGGTGACACTCAAGCAGAGATAAAGCAGCAATTAGTAGTATCAGAGAATAACAACCATAACCCCCTCCCCGGGCTAGAATAACCCAAGAAGATACACTCGTGGCTGCGTAGAGCTCCGTCTCTGCACAGAGTGAGAATATGAACAAAACAAATACAACCAAAGACACGCGAGGGAGATAAAAGAGAGGTTGACAGGTAGTAAGATAGAATGAGGGATTTTGATCACAAAATGTAGGAGGGCATAATGATTAATCAAATAACAAGCAAATAAGTATACATTCCCCGTAAAGAAACGTTTGAGGAGCCCATGACGGAGGAGAGAGTGCGTAGTTCAACCAAATGACGATTCTTACGCTCAGCCACTCCATTCTGTTGAGGAGTGTAAGCACAAGATGATTGGTGAAGAATCTCATGGGAAGACATCAAAGAAGAGAATGACGTAGAGAAATATTCTTTTCCATTATCACTTCTAGAATACGAATAGAAGTATTGGAACTGAGTGCGACTCTTTGCATGAAATTCTCAAAGATAGAAAATAACTCCAACCTCGAGTTTTCATCAAAAATAACCAAGTACATCGAGAATAATCACATATAAAAGTAACAAAGTAAACGAAATCCCAAAGTAGAGGTAGACCTATAGGCTGACCCCAAACATCGCAGGAACAAGCCTGGGAAAAGGATTTTCATTCAGGATCTAAACGCTGGGAAATCCGTACACGAGCATGCTTCCTCTGTTCGACAGACTCACACCTGCCGAAGATAAACTAGAAAAATAAGGAACCAAATTCTTCAAACTCGAGAGGTTTCGATGACCGAGACGACTAAGTGTTGAGGGAGAGGAGCCTGTGGAAGTGCAACAGCCGAATAAAGAGGCGAATCGAGGTGAAAGAGGCCTGCACTCCATGTTCGATGCCAATCGCCTTCCGGTACGCCTGGCCCCGCATAAGCTGAGGGTCAGGAAAAGGCACACAATGAAGATCACGAAATAACTTACTAATGGAAATAAGATTAAAAGGAAAATTAGGAATATAAAGCATGAGGTAAGAGGCAAGGAAGGGAGGGACAAATGAAACATCGCCTTTGGGGGCTATGGTTATAACCATTAGCTATGTAATTGTAAAAAGGGAGACGAAAATGTGACAGAGAAGAAAAAGTCTTTATTACGAGATATGATCGTGAGGCTCCAAAGACAAGGATCTGGGCAAAACATTAATGTGTAAGGCGGTAGACATTACCGGTCAAAGCAAATGTGTGGTTTATGGAGGAAGATTTGACCGCTGAGTGTGTGATTCAAGGTACTCATATTCACCATGCAGAATGCACCTCCGAGGTGGGATGAGCTCCCCGGGAGATGTAACTTGAACATGCCGAATGGGGACCAGGCATTGCCAAATGAGCAAAGATTTATGGAGGTCGCCATGTACTGATAGCATGGATCACGGGTGTGTCCAAGCCTATGGCAAGATAAAAGGCCCAGGATTGTTCCTACCCTACTGCTACTGTCCACCAAATCACCTAGAGAAAGAGACTCCGAGAAACCATTAAGGTATGTCCTGGTGTAATCTCATCGCATGGATTGAGTGGCAAAGTGGAGGTGTAGCTGGCAAATCAAGCAAGAGCCTCATCAAAGTCCTGGAATTATCGTTCCAGCTGAGTATCCGTTTCCTCGAATGTTCCCAAACCGCCCGAGTTACAAAATAATGATCATAAAGATCATCCATCTCGATAGTGGAAGTCTCTGTGATAAGTAGAATTTCGCAAAATAGAGATAAGTTCATCCCAAGGGCGTATATCTCGTCCACCGCAAGAAGATATATCCATACCGAAATGCTTCAAATCGGGCGATGGAGGATATTACCCAGAGAGACTAATAATATCATTAGTACACCCTTTACTCCGATCTCCGCAGAGTGTAGCAAGTCTTATAGTCCCAATATTATATGTAGCCCCCGCATCATTAGACGCCGGGTTAACATTGTACAAAGCAACCATTTTTTCATTCGAAAGTACGCTTATCTTCGCAATACCTGTCCAAGGTAGAGTGAAGATGATCCTCACATCCATTACCAATAAACAAGGTCCACTCAGTCACCATGACTCGACAATTTTCACTCCCGTGGAGCTTATCCAAGGTAATCATAGAGTTCCAAATACAAAAGAATTAAAAGTCCCGACCTTTTCAAATTATAGAGAAGTCTTTTCAAATATAGAGATGAGAATGGTAGAATCAACCCAAGGTCCCTAAATGTCGTAGAGTCTGCAAAACACAAAAACAAAGGAGATTCAGCTAATGGTGTGGACCCGTGAATACACGGAGAAAAACCCGAAAAGAAGGGTTTCTCTCCAGGCCGACTCACGAGGCTGTGGAGTGGATGGTGCTGGCTCGGTTAAGGCATTTGACCTCGCCGGAGGGAGGCGCTGCGGGTCAGCCTACACGTGCCGCCAGCCGCCACTGCGGAATTCACGCCACGATCGGTATCGGAGGGTACGGGCGCCGCGGTGGAGCGCAGGTGATGCTATTTTCCAGGATTTCACCAAAAGGTAGACGAGGGACGCCTCGGGCTGTGTGCTTTCGCCGGAAGGAGTCGCCGGAAATTCGCCATGGAAGTTGGCGCCGGCGCGTTCCGACGATGGTCAGCTCCGTGAGGCTTCCTCAGAAGATCAGGACACGACCATCAGGACACCCACTGGATGGCCGGACCGACCACACCTGGCGAAACCCCATAAGCTTTGGGGTGGTGGCAAAGCCTCCCCATTCAAAGCCCTTCTCCAAATTTCGCATATGCTTCATGGCTGAAGGTGATGTGACCTTTAAAAATAATAATCCCTAAAAAATGAAAAAGTGAAGAAATGAACCTTAAAACCCACAAACCCTAATCATGTTCTGAAACACATCCATGCAAAGAAAAAAAAAAATCACAAATTCTACCTCTAGCGACCTTGCTTTCCCTTGATGGCCTCTTTGGTGTGTCGATGACTCTTGTTCCTTCAGCGCCGCTAACCTCCTTTCTCCATCAGCTTTCTCGCCATCTTTCTTTCACCTGTAGTCATCGGTAAGCTTCGCAAGCAGGCCCAAGGTTTCTTCATCTTCCTCTTAAATCCTTGATTTGAGCCCTTTTATTTTTTCAATCATTTCTTATTTTTTTTCTAATTTAAACATTTAATTGTATTTCATGTTCTTTTAGTTCAAAAACAAATCACACTGAATCACAAAATACACATTTTTGCATTCAAAAATAAGATATCTTCGTGAATCCTCTGTTTAAATGGGCTTTTTTAAAATACAATAATAATAAATTATTTCGATAAAAATGAGAACATTAATTTCATAATCACTATAATGTATTTTTATAAAAATATAAAAACATATGATGGCGCCTCAAAGGTCTCTAAAGAGGAGATCCAGACCTCGTGAGAGAAATTGCAGCTCAGAGTGCCGTGTCACATGAAGAATCATGGTCTTCAAGATATGGTCCATGAGTGAATTAATAGCAGTGGGCGGGCAGCTGAGGGTTTTCAGAATTCTCACATGGAGATTTATTGACTGAAGTATGGTTCAGTAAGAGCTAGCCGCATTTATAAGGCTATGATGATCGTAGAGGTCAGGTTCGAATAGAAGTAATCAAAGGTGAGGTGCCAAGCCATAAGGGTTTAGTGGCAAGGGCACTAGGGTGTGAATTCACACTTCTTCTCGGGATCAAACACTTACTGGGCACTGCAGGCAGTGAAGGTGAGGGCTCCGCCTGGAGGCAAGTGGAGGTACAGCTTCTGCATGGGCCACACAAGGGATCTTTAAGAAGAAGATAACAAGGTGGCCTGCCCCTGTAAGAGATGCACATGGCAAGCCTCTGATGGCACATAATGTCCTACACACAAGAGTCAATCAGAGTATGTTAAGGAGGCCTCTATGCGATGTTTGAGGATCCCATTTTTAGCAAACTTATAGAGGAGTTGCTATTCATAATTTCGTTTTGATACCCATGTGTTGAATGTAAGATGAGTGTGAACTTGGTGGTGTCCCACTACGGAAGCAAAAAAGCAAAACTGCACTGCGAGGCTGGCTAAGGGTAAGTAAAGGCCAAGAAGGAAAGTGAGTAGAGGTGATAATTTGTAAGTTCGAAGCAGCAGCCAGCAGAACTATGCATCAAGGTGGCATTTACTTTAATCACGGTAGAGGAGTCTAGTGGACTGGCAAAAGAACACTGGTTTCTAAGATGAGGATCAGCTAGTCGCTATAGAGGGGGAAATGAGCTGTCTCCTGCACGCCAAAACAGAGAATGAAAAGATGCCCCGCGGCATCAAGAGATGCGCAAAGCCATGCAAAGGGAGTTTTCGCTGGCGCTCTTGCATGCATGGTCCGATTTCAAGAAAATGCCCCCGAGAAGAATGCACTTTCATGCCTAAATTTAAAGAAAAGGCCAGGACAAGAAGAGGCATGCCTAAGCTCCAACTGAATGCTAGGTGTTCCTTTGCCAGCTGCCCAATGCGAAGGCTCATAAGTTACAAGATATGCAACTAGCCCATATGTCGAGAGAATGATTAAATTTATTACCAATGAATTTGATAAAAGAGGAAACATAAGATATTTATACTTTGAAAGTGAGGGCAAAATAAATAAAAGCAGAGTCTTAATTGGGAGACTAAAAGCAGAGAGAAGGAAAAAGAACTGTAAATGAATTTAGAGACTAAACCCTTAACACTCCACTCTCAAGTTGGTTATTATAGGTTAAAGTTGCAAGTTTATTTAGTTAAGATATACTTTATTCATGACCTGGCAGAGATTCTGAACAAGATATCTCACTATCTGCATTGTATCATAAATTAAGAACTGCATCCCGCGCAACATTCCGATAGAAAGAGCAATCCACTCATGTGCCTTTATCTTCCACGAAAACTGGCGTTAGGATGAATCTGAAAAAGATGTTTGATTGTGTCATGTTGTATAAGCTCATTTGTTCATCTTAACAAATTCCAGCCTGGCGAGATGCTCCAACCATATGATGCTTCTGAGGGATTGGCGCCTGGCTTTGACACTCCAGCCCAAAGAATCTTGATCCAGCTATCAGCCACCCTGCTCTTACCTTTCCGGTGATACGCCACTCCACCCAACACAACGGGCCACCAGCCAAACGGCCTATCCCTGGGCGTTCCCAGCCTGTAATCACTCAGCCACCAATCCAAGAACCCATTCACAACAATCCTCTTTGACCTGTAGTGCACTCTGTGGCTATACAACTAAGAATACTTTAACTCAAGGACCTGCCCATATATCACAAGATAGATTGTATGGAACTTAACCCAACTACCCGCAGGAAAGAAATGCCTTAATCATAATAGCAGATGGTTCACGATTCATGCCTGATATTCTGATCCTGAGAGGCTCTCTGGACCTGAAAGATTATTCGGCTATTTTTGAAGATATAAAGTTTCATAGTCGAAGTAACTGAACTGCAAAACACTAATTAATGGTAATATAACACTTTCAAACAAAACCCAAGATGTTAACTGGTCAAGCAAGATGGTTTGGGCTTATCAAACAATTTTCAGCCAATAAGACTTTGATTATCATGAAACTGTCCAATGTGACTATTGATCATTATTGAATTAAAAATGACACGCCAAGTTGAACTGAAAATCTAATGAAAAGATTAGTGAACAGTCAGATTGCTATAAGAAAACCTTGGTGATAACACTAGGGTCGTACTTGTCTCCCACTAGTACTGACATGGCTTCTACATGAATTCATGCACTGCTGGGAAGATTAGCTGTGTTACCCAAGGAAACTCCTGATAAGGCCTCCTCAAGTCTCACATCACTCTCGCCACTCAACCCTGGGCCTCCCTTTCTGGCCCATCCAGTCAAACAATGTGCTTACCGCTTTGGCTGGTAATTCATCCTTGCACTCACCGTCACCTTCGGGTCACGCAGCTAGGAAACCCAGGGTTATGTTTAGATTCACTCACTCCTCGGTCCGATACTACCACCATAAGGCCGGGGATGATGTCCCTCCCAATGAAACCCATCTAGTACTTTACAGCTTTCTGACTTCTGTACTGACAGCCAATTAATTTTATAAATCATAATATTAGCTAATGAAAACGGTCCCAGAATTTGTCACTCTTGGGAAACCCCTTTGAGCTCCAGTCCTTAATCTTATCACTTAATATAAATACCAATAAAAACATGGAATTCATAAACCATCCGTAAAGTGCACGTGTAAGTGCACATGGGTAAAATCTCACCAAGACATCATATCTGACAAATTCATTCTAATATAATATACAGCCAAAACACGAATGCTCATAACCAGCCTTGTAAGGAGGGATCAGCCACCACAGTAGCCCCAAAACTATAAATAAATAATGCTCATAACAGGTGCCAAAGATGTGTGAACAATTTCGCCTACCGCAAGCAAGTGCACACGTCAGATAAGGGGGGCAATGTAAGTAGTGAGTTGAAAGCTTATCGCTCAAATGAGGAAATTATCGCATATTATGCATCAACTTCCAACTTATTCATTCTAGTCTAATGATCAAAATCGTTCATGTTTCAGACGAATTAAACTCAAAAAGTAAAATTATAAAAAGGAAAATACTAGTAGTTCTTTGACTCAACTAGCTACATCCTAAAAATGTTTCGTAAAATCATTTAAATGATTTTCTGTTTCCTATCAGCGATGTGTTGGTCTTTGATGTAAATGTCGATCCCCTCTCGAAAGCACGATTATCTCTATCCCAAGATAGTCATTGCATCTTTTTGCCTCAAACCCTAGAACTTTAGATTTACTAGTACCACCCTCAATGCGCCACCCAATAAAAAAACCACACAATATCTCTACTCATGGATTGATTATACAAAATCTTCTTTCATGTCCCAGGTTACCATCTCTCACATCTCAAAACCATAGCTTACATGCCTATGTTGATCAAGTACATGGAATTGTGAATGAGATAAGATGATTCATCAATATATAAGAAAACTGAATTAAATAATAAAACCTCAAACAATCCACATGTCTATAAGGTTACATCAAAACCCTAGGAAACCAATCTAAAACATTATAAAAGGAAAACAAGGAAAAAGTGTAAGAAAAACCAAGTGGCGAATGGGATGCACATTTGTCTCCTCAACTCGCAGAAGAATTTTTTTGCAAGTCAGTCTTCAAACCCTAGCTCCTCCTCCCCTAGAGCCCTAAGGTGTCTCCGCGCCTATCTAACTGGTCTCCTTGTCCCTCTAACCCTCCTTCTTTTTATGTCTCGGTGGTCCATTCTATAGCCTCCCCCATCAACCCACCTGGCCTGAAATAGACAAAATTAGGGCTCATGACTTGTGGCTCACAGCGTTGGTGGAAGTCCCACTTTGACCCACGCGTGAAAGCACAAAAACCCGCTCCGTACCAGGTGTGGGGTCCACGAGGGGCGTGCCTCATGTTGCTTTATTTCTTCATGCCTTGTACAACCATAACTTCACCCGGGACCTGAATTTATGTAGCTGGATTCTAGCCAAAGCCCAAGCTGCAAGAATCCATACAATACTAAGAATGCTCCATCATATGTCATTTTATAGATTTGCAAACGCAATAGAAATAAGTAATCAATGGTTGTTGTTGCTCCGCAAATGTTTCCTTTGTTTTGTTCACTTCCTCGAGTGTGTATCTCCCTTGCTCTGGACCCGAATTGAGGATCTCGGGTCTCATAGAAAGCCAGAAGCTCCCAGAATAGTTCTGTAACTCGGGGAAACATTTGATTTCCCATTAATACGTAAAATCAAAGGTCGACCATGCTATGTTTGCTGAATTTCCACCTTCGCTATGTCTTCGCTCCAAATTGCACTACCCACAAATGGATGACCTAACTTCAGTAAATATGAATATTTAGAGCATTAGGACACTGTTTTATTTAATATAAAAACATTACTAAAAACTAAGTAAACTTATGGTTGTGTAATTGAGTATTCATATACTATCACACACTCCAATTTAAATTCTTGCTTGTTCTCGGAAGGTGAGATTGACTAAAACAAAAACAAAAAATTGAAAATAACATCGAACTAACAAACAATGAGATAAGTGATAACATGATGCCAAATGGAAGAGAGTCACTATGAACATAATTTATCAATAGTGGTGCACTTTCTAACCAAAATTTAGTGGTTCTTAAACTTTTAAATTCTAAGGAACCCCACCAAGTGCGCATGCAAGCAAAGAAAGCCTAACCCCCAAGTTCCTCAAATGACTTTTTCCCAAGGAGTCTAAGCACAGTGACAAAGATGATCTCTGTGTATAAAGAATGTCTAGTGCACCTCTGTGATTTTAAGCCTAAACTCACTCCTATTCCTAGAAAAGCTAACTAAGAAAGGATAGGAACGCACTTTTATTCATACCTGGGCATCTAAAAGATTACTTAAGTACCTAAAATGGAAAGAAAAACCAATACTAAGAAGTTTTAGATGCAGTGCCCCCAGAGCGGGATCCACTGGTGACTTCACCGCCTGGTTATGGCATCACGGAGATATTAAATTCCTTCAAACTTCACCTTGGGTCGATTCAACCAAACGCTCAAAGGCCCTTGGTTGTGTAATGATCCATCTTCCGTGGTCCCTCGACGTGTAGTGAAGTCAATGACTCACTACTGGCTCTAAAGGGTATTAAGTTTTGAGCGACTACTCGGGATTTTGTTGTTTCGGATTCCATTGATGATCCCACTTTATTCTTATTCGCCAAGCAATTTTGACAATTTTCTTTTCTTTTTGTTTCGTCTTTTTTTTAATAAGGGATTCTGGGGCTCAATGACAATCACCTGCAAGGTGTCCCATCACCTAGGTAGTTAGAATCTTCCACAAAGAAGGTCGACCCAAGCAAAAGTGGTATGAGCCGTAAGGTATATGTATGGGAGACTAAAAGTGTGTGATAGATTCCTGAGAAATAGTTTACATTATGAGGTGATTTGCCAGCCACCCATACTGGCAAGGCCACACCTGCATCATTTAAAAACTGAAAACCTTAATCCACTTTTATCACACACTCTTTCTTTCAAATGTTTGTGTCTGAAATCACCTACTAAATGGGCAATGTGCCATCAACCCCATCAAAGAGACACCTAAACAAACTAAAAGAAAGAAAGAAAAACACATGCAAATAATAACCCAACAACTAGTGTTCACTTCAAGTCCCATCAAATTTAAATTTGGCTGGGGCATCTATGAGTAATTTAGCCCATTTCACCTGGGCACTGCAATTCCTCAAAATAATCATTTATAGATCAACCAAAGACAAGCTATCCCGACATGAACAAACATCCTCCAAGCCACACAACCAAAGAAAGCGTACAATATAATTCCTCATCCTACATCAATCCGTAAAACTTAGTCCTAACTCTACCCCAATAAGAAATGAAATTGAAAATATAAGATAGGTAATTTCCCCAAGGGTGAGGTGAAATGGCTTCCATGGTCAGAGGCCGAGGTGGAGCCGGTGTTCGGCATCGAAGGAGTGAGGTACGCGTTTAGCCCCTTGCAAACCTAAAATCGCGCTCAAGAAGGGAAACAAGATCAAAGCAAGACTTTCTGAATCAAAAGCAAATTATAACTAAATACTTATAGTAAAATGAAGGAAAAGAAAACATTACTAATATCAGTTGCCTCCTAAGAAGTCAAGCCCGCTGGAGTCCAAACTAGACTCAACTAACCATGTAAATCTGATGATGATCCAATCCCACCCATCCCTAAGAAGTGGAATTCTCAGGCTCGTGTAAATGTTGAAAGCTTAGTGCTGAAGGCCTAGCATGCCTTTGGTAGAAGAAGGCAGGAGCTTTCTTCCCTGATGCTCGCTCCATACTCACATTTGATGTCCCTCCACCCTAAGATGTAGGGTCATTCCCCATTGTTCAAATTTCATGCATCTCCCCTAAAAAGTCATCTCTAGAATTGTTTCAACTTCCTTTTTCTTTTCTTCCGGTTCCGGAGAAGTTTACTCTTCTCTTCCCAACAGAATCACATGTGGCTTCTCGCATCCACTTTCTCTATGTTGCTCCCAACTTTTACTATAATACTTCAAGTGTGAAAAGCTTCATAATGCTCTAACTCTTCTTCTTCTGGATTCACCTCAAGAAGAATAGGCAGACTCACATGTTGTTCTTCTAAGAACAACTTAGCCATTTGCCCAAGTTGTAGCTCCAAATTTCTAAGTTGAGTCGATGGTTGCTTGAATTTGTGTTGCTCGGGCTCTAAAGATTGTTGCTTTAATAGCTCAAAGATTACTTCCTGCCTCATCCATGACTGGCATGTGAGATTTCACCAGCCAATGTCCCCCCCAAGATGCATCCTCTCCTGAAGCTACTGCTCACCTTCACTTGGCCAATTCTTCCAAGCATGGCTTCTTCAAGTTTTGCCTTCTTTCCTTTATGTGTGTGAGGTTAGGGAACATCGAAATTGAGTCTCATGCGAGAGGTGTGGATGAGGTTGCCATCCCGACTTAGATAGAAATTAAGCACGCCACCCCATACTAAACTTGTTCCATAGCATGTAATGTAATTCCATGGTTGATTTTGCCACCTCATAAGTTTGTTTTATTTGTAGTCACAGATATGAGGGTGATTTGAGTTGATAAGTTGTTGACAGCATCCATTGTTATTCAAGCTCCTATAAGACACAAAAATAAGAAAAATAATAAAATCAAAGTAAAATAATAAAATCAAATTAAAATAATAAAATAAAATAAAATTCAAAACAAAACTACTTCATATCCAAAATAGCCAAACTATTTCACCTAATATCAATACTACACCTGACCACTCGCAACGGCGCCTAAAACTTTGAGATAGCCACGTATGCAGTGAATTAAAATTCGCCATCAAAGCAAGTACGCCATCAGATACAATAAAGTGAGTGTGAGTTGACTGCCCCACGTGGAATGAGCTTCCTATTACACTACCCTAATTAGTCTTACTATCTGTATGACTTAAAATTCGTTGGTGATTTAATTAAACTAAAAAGTAAAAATGAAAAAGAAAATACTAGTGTTTCGATTTCACTAGCTACATCCAAAGGATGTTTTCTACAAAAATCATTTAATGGTTTTCTTGCAGCCTTTATCGATGATAAAGTTAATCTTATGTAAATGTTTATCTCTTCTAGCACAAGATAATTTATCCCAAGAGTACAGCTATATTGCATCTCTCGCTTCTCACAAACCAGAACTTTAGATGCAATAGCACTCCACCCTCAATGCCATACATAAAAACCACAGATCTCTACTCTAAGGATTGATTATATAAATCTTATTCATGTCCCAGTTCTTAATACCCATCTCAAACCATAGATTAAGTGCTCTATGTTGGATCATAAGGGCATGGGAATTTAAGTGTATTACGGAGGATGGTGATATTCAACAGCTTCTTCAGCAAAAGAAACCCAATTTCTAAAATGCACGCCAAAAACTAAAATTAACTAATATGGTCTATAGCAAGCTACATCAAAACCCTAGAAACTAATCTAAAACATTCTAAAAGGAAAACAAGGAAAACAAAGAAAAAGGAAGAGAAAACTAGGGCAGAATGATGGCTAGCAAGCCGTCTTCAAACCCTAAGCTCTCCTCCCCGAGAGCCCTAAGGTGTCTCCACGCCTATCTATATGTCTCTTGTCTCTCCAATCCCCCTTTTTTTTTCTCCCGAGGTCCAATTTATAGCCCCCCCATCAAATCCCTTGAGAAACCAAATTCAGTGGCCTTATATTTGTCGCCCATGCAGTGTTGGAGGTCCCACGCAGGCGTATTCCCGTGACATAGGTGCGTGAAAGCATAAAAAATCGCTCCTCTGAGCACTAGGCATATGTGGTTCATGGGCATGGCCTCTCGCGTGCTTGCTTATTTCTTCATGCCTTTGCACTCCACCATACTCTCCCCAATTAACTCCACCGCTTCTTCGATCTCCCATGTAAAGCTCAAGTCAAGAACTATGGCTACGCCTCTCAAGAATGGGCTCCATGTCATTTTATAGATTTAAAATGCAAAAAGAGGAAACGTAACCTAAGCTAGCTAAGGCCGCTTCAAGCAAAGCTGTTTCCTTTGTTTTTGTTCCGACTTCCCGAGTGTGTATCTCCCTCATTCGGATTCCGAATTAAGTGATCTTGGTCTTGTTAGAGCGTGAAGTCTGAATGCTTGGTGTTTCTGAGCCATTTGATTTCATTAATAGCGGTAAAACTGAAAGGTCGATCTCGTCAGGTTATGTTTGGCTTTACTTTCCACTTCGCTGTGCCCGCCCACCGCACCACTGCAAATGGCATATAATCATAAATATGAATATTTAGAGCATTAGAGCACTTATTTTAACATAAAATACTACTAAATACTATAAAACTTATGAATGTAATGAGTATTTTATATAATTTAACAATTATAAACATGAAGTCAGAAAGATTGAGATAGAGGAGGAAGGCATTTAGTGACACAAAAACAAATATGAAGGTAATCTTCCAAACCCGACCAATTAATTACAAGAACTCTTCTGTTAAATCGAGATCTTACTGAATTAGCCCAAAACAAGCTTAAAATATCTGTAGAATGTACAAACCTAGAAAATAGAGCCAGAGAGAAACCCTAGAATGAAATATAAAGTAACTCCGTTTCCTTTCTGATCTTTTTGTAGTCTTACAAGTGATATTTAGCAAATGGAAATGACCAAAAATGGGTCGAGAAATGTGTGGATTTTGCTCATCTCAACCTACTTCGCCTTGGCGAAGACATGTGTCCATGATCAAGAGGGTCTTCCTTCGCCTTGGCGAGGGTCTTCCTTCGCCTGGGCAGGTATGTCTCTCATTTCTGAACCCGAGGCCTTTAGTCTCTCGTGGATGCTCCCTCTCGCTCAAAGCAACCTCTGAGGCTCTTCTAGCTCTTCGCTTTTAGCTTTGCTTTGAATAAGTAGTGCCTTGGTGGTTTTTTTTTTTTTTTGCTTTCGTTCTTTTAATTCGTTTTGTTTGTTTTCAATATTCACAAAAACTACACAAGGTGAAGTGGCTAGTGTAATATTTTGCACTATGTATGGTGACTCAGCATTCAATACATAAACACCACAAACATGCTATAAATGCTAATACGATTCACCCCCTATCAAACACCCCAAACTTAACTGCTTACTTTGTCCTTAAGCAAAGACAAAACATTTTCCAAAATTTATTAATAAATCCTGAACTGTAGAGATGTACTTTCTTGCAATACATTTAGCTGCCTTGTGAATTACCATTCCAATACATGAATAATGTTTAAAGACTGCTCCTTTTCTAAAAGTTAACTCAAAGCCTGTCACAAGCCGTTTGCACCTAGATTCATGTCTCCAACATGCGAGTGCGTATTCTCACCCTCATTGATTGAAATGCATTCTAAAGTCTTAAATTTAAGGGAATGTATTGAAGTGGTTATCTCACCTATAAAGAGTTTCCATAGATCAAGAGTGATCGATACTTCATAAGCTTGCTTCGCATCCCATTCTCCACTAATGTAGGCCTTACATGCTCTCGGGATCAATTAGGTCTTTTCAAGCTTGTAATGTATGGCTAGGATGAGAGGTAGTTAAATAGGTCATTCAGTTCTGACTCAACTGGAAAAAACACCCAAAGACTTCTTCTATTCTTATGCTTCATCCTCCAAAATTTAAATCCATGGTCTCAATCGAAATATTCACCAACCGGGACAGCATTAGTGTGCTTTCTTAAGTACTATTTCACCCCCTAAACTTGTTCGTTTCTATCTTTTTCAAGATTACTTAAGATTTTTGCTTTTCTCAACATCAAGGTATAGAGCAAAGGCAACATTCAACCTCCTAAGCCTTCTACTTACCCCATGTGCAGCGCAGTCTAGGTCAATATTCATCCCAACTTCCCACCAAACTACTGTCTTTCTCTCTTGATTCAGGCTTTGTCACCCACATGTTAAGGGTAAAACATACCTTGACCACTATAAAAAACACAGATATGGATGTTCGCTCGCTCAAGATAGAACATGGCTATTACGGCTCAATTGGGTGACTATGGTTTAATATATAACCGGGTAGGCTAAAAAGGCTCAACCAATTCCAAGGATGGCTTATATCATTTCCCAAAAGATGTGCTGCCTAGGATTTTGCCTCAAATGGTACTGGAAAGTAAAGCTCCTAAAGTCTCGCGGGAAATTCTAGACATCATGATTTCCCTTTAATTTTTCTCTAAACCAAGCATAATTGGACAACAATGATGTATTAGACTTGTGCTTGATTTGGTGCAAACTTATAGCTAAGTGTACAACCTTATGGTTATCCTATTTGACTTTTAGCTCAACTGTCTCTCACATTGTTTATATGTAAAGAATAACACAATTTCATATCATCATAGGCATTTCAGGTATTTCAACAATGGACCCACAAACAACAAAATAAACCATTTTGGATAATTACAAAAAAAAAACATTGTTTCAAAATTGATGTAATCGTGGGTATTAGGACAGATTTACTCCTCAAAAAAAAACCATATAAGAGCCAATATGACTAACAATGGACAAACATAACCAAAATAGTAACATAATAAATCATCCAAAATATCCAAAAATAGTATGCAACAGCTAACCGAGTAAAAATGTTCTAGGTGTACTGTGGCACCAATAAAAATCGAGATAAAAAAATAATGCAATAAGTAAATGTAATCGAAAAATACCAGATAACACCCCAAACTCGGGAAACAACATCGCCCCTTGCGTAAGAAAATGTAAGGAAAATAGAAACTCCCCTCAAGTCAGAGAGTGGTGCCTGCCATCATTAGAAATCGTAATCAACGGACTTATCGCTAACGGTGCAATGCAACGTCCTACAAATGAAGATGCTCGGGTCCGCGGGTAGAATCGATCGCGTTAGCAATATAGGTCGTGGTTAAGGCCATGCGAATCGACCTACATTTATGCACGTCAGCTAACTCATCTTAGCGAATCGTAAGTCTCTCGAATCGCATTTGCATCCGCTTATTAGCTTGTAATGGTGCCTCATCACCGGTGTCATCTCCGAGCTCTTCCTTTCGCTTGCTCTCTCAAATGCCCATTGTTGTTCATGTCACCTCGATCTCCTTGTTTCTGGTCTCTGGAGTGGCACCGAACTTTGATTTATGCATTAGGACCTGCTTTCAGCAGTATAGTTTGGTAATTAGGAGGGGTGTATGAGAGTCTCCAGACATCGCCCATGAGTGGACTCCCATTATCCCCCCATTAACGCTGCCGACATCGACCTGATGCCTGCACATCGCATGTAGCATGATCGCTTTATCCCATGTGATAGCAGGAGGTAAAGCTCGCTTCGTGGCAGCACATGAAGTTGTACTACACCTTCTCGGGATCGGGCTTTGTGTGGCTTCTTACCTGAAATGTTGTAATTCCTCGTATGGAAAGTGGCATTCCATACACCCCGGCCCCCTGCGGAGGAACCTCATGATCATCTAATAATTAATGTCTTGAAATAGTGCCCTGTAGGCATCGCTATCATCGTCCACCATGTTTTGGCACCGACTAATCGCCATATCACGATACACCGAAATCCACCCATTCGGGCTTTGAAGTGGCACCGCAGCCAACCTCGGGAATCGTCACTGAGTGAAACTCCTCGACCACCTGGGCTATCCCTAGGCTGGGATGAGCACAAAAATGTGGGTCCAACCCTTATCCCGGATCATGAAGTTGAAATAGACGTTTGAGTCTGGGATACCATGCTCTACGACGAACGTTCTGTTGTAGAGGGACTCATGGTATAGCTTCTCCGCCTCCCGTGTGATAAACTTCTCGACATTGTTGGGAGGATGTAGAGGTGTGCGGGAGCCTCAGCCTATCCTCTCCTCTCTTCTCCGGATGCTCTTCTGCGCCGGAGGAAGATAGATTGAACAACCCACTTACTGATCAGTTCGGGGAGAGGGACAAACTGGAATAATTTCGTGAAATGAAAAATGAGGTTCGTCTGGGCTTTAAAGTGCTCTAACATCGCCTTCTTTGATCGGGCGAGCTTCGCCTTCGCCGCTGGAGTGGGTCTAAATGTAGTGCCATGGTGGGTTCGGCCAAGAACCCGAAAGTACACTGGGTGCAAAGTCCTGAAGTAGTTTGCCTCAATGAAGGCCTCTTCGCCTCAAGGCGACCCCGAGAGGTGCAAAACTGTGGATTCCCGCCCTCGCTCGTGAAGGTTTTGCCTTAGTGAATACCGCCTCGCGAACCTTGGGTTTACAAACTTACTTCAAGGGTTTGCTCTCGGGTAAAGTGAAGCTTCACGCGAACCCGAGTATTTTCACTCGAAAACACAGACGCCTGGCTAAATTGGCAATAAACACCGTTAGGCAAATAAAATCGAGTCCATGGCTCCTCTATTTTGAAAGAAGTAATGTTTTTCACACCCTGTTCCTCCCAAAACTCCTGCCTCATGTATCAACCCCCACCTCTTTCTACTCCGAATTTGAAAACACTTGGCGGCCAACCAACAAAACAAAAACAAACCAAGAATCCCTAAAATAATCAAATTAAACCAAAAAGAAATGGAAATAAAGTGCAAATAAACTTTAAAAGTGGGGTTCCATAAAACTTAGGTTGCCTCCCAAGAAGCACTATATTTAGTGTCGATAGCTCGATGAAGTCATGTAGCACCAATGGTTGCTCACAAAAACGGAGATTATACATCAATGTAGTTCATGGTTTCTTTAGCAATTTGCTTACCCAAATAATGCTTCCAACCTCCTCGCCAATGGGACTTCAACTCTTGACCATTTTCCGTCAGATTCCTAATGGGGCTACTGGCGTGGGATCGTGATTTGTAGTCCCTGACCATCTCGATCTCAACTTGCCCAAGATTAGCTTCTTTAGTCCTGAGCTGGAAAATTGCAGACTTTGTCACCCACCCTTGAACTCTTCCTTTTAGCGCTTGTCATGCCATCTTAGTCTTCTCTCCCTTTGTATCTTTGCATTCTCATATGAATCATCGCGGTACTCTCAAGTTCATCTTCGCTTGAAGGAGTCTTTTCACCACTTTTTTGAGGTTGAAATCTGGAGGTTCCTTATCGCTTCAACATTGTAATTCGTGTTCTAACTCCAATGGCAAATGGTACGCTTCCAAAGATTAAGTAAAGGGGGACATGCCAACGGAGTTTTGAAGCAAATTCTATATGCCCATGAGAATCGGCTGGGTCTATGGTCTAACTTCTCGACCAATCCTTCCTAGATGAACTCACCGCTTTTCCTAATATTGCTGATTTCCCATTTGAAATTCCTTCGCTCCACGGATATCGGGTGATATGAGAGACTCTTGTACGCCAGCATTAATATACTTCCCAATAAAGAGGCAAAGATCATTGGCAAATGGTCTCTTCATCAATTAAGAATACACTGGGCACCCAAACTGGATGAGGATATTTCCTCGGTGGAATGAATCGCACTCACTATTTTAGCATCATTTTCTCCGTGGTAAATTGTTTCACTCACTACACATAGTCGACTGCAAGAAGGATATAAAATTTCAAATGAAGGAGGAAATCTATTCCATGAAATCAATGCCCCATAAAATAAAAATTTCTACTTCGAATGTTGTTTCAGGCATTTCATTTTTGAAATATTACCCACTCTCTCGACATCTATCGGCAATGAACGTGGTCAATGAGTCTCGAACAAGCTAGCTTTAAAAATCCATTTCAAAGTAATTTTGAGCCGGTCGTTTCCAAAGTGTCCTTAGCATGGGGAAGAATGCCACTTGGATAGGATTTCCATTTGTTCCTCTTGAAGCTCATTAGTTCATCAATATTAGTTTAGCATACCCCCAAGTAAGTGATCCGAGCTCTTAGGAATCTCCAATCCTGTGTCACTCAGAGGGCCTCCAAGAAATCAAAGCCAAATAACGATCCTTTTATGGGTATAAGTTTCTAATATTGGGAACAATTCACTACATGAACATCACCTTTATCTAAATAATTTCAGACTCCTCACCTCTAGGAAATTTCTTTCTAATTGAAAGTAAAAGATCATAACTAATATCGATTCTTCAAGTAATCTAAGTTTGCATTTCGAAACTCATTACAAAGGAACACTAAAATACTGATCGTGAAAATTCCATCAGAATCGCGAATTTAATCAAGAAATGAATTCTTTATCTAGAGATTTCATTGGATCTCAGACGGTAACGGAGGGAACTTCAACAATTTAGGCCTAATCAAATCCAACAATTCATTGTTTCAAGTCTAGTAAACAAAAGAAAATTCTACACTAAGTCTAATCTACGAAGAAAAGAAAAAAATAAATAAATAAAAGAAAAATATAATACAAAAGAGTCCCCTCGCCTGACGCCTCGTCTGCTCGACCCGACCGCCTCACTTTCCTCAAATTGCTTTATTTATAGCCCCCGGTTTGGGGGCCCTAAATTCGAGGCTACATTGCGTAATCCCTAAAATTTCCTCGCCTGTATTGCAATCTCCGCCGCGCACCAAGTTTTGTCAATGTAGCTTAAATCTTCATCGAGGTCTCTCAGCTGCAGAAGATACCGTTTGCCGCTACTTGCTCATGTGCTTCGCTTGATTCAATACATAAAGTTTTCTCGTCACGATGATTCTTTCAAGATATTTTCATTCTCAAGGCCGTGATACTTTCTCCGCTGCTGGATGTATCTTCTTCGCTCTTTAACAATTTGTCTTGTAAGAATCAGTTTTCGCTCGTATCCATTATGTACAGTATTAATCTTAAGCGTGGTTACCGAACATTTATGTTAAGTACATCGGCTAATCGTGGTCGCGACGCGTTTCGCGGTACCTTCTTCTGAAATTGGTGTCGCGAATTCCGCTTATACTTCGGCGATGTCCGCTTGGTTCTTATTGCGAACAATGCTTTTATTGTCGCGATTTCGCTCATATCAGAAAGTCCGTTATGATGCTGAAGTTCCAAGTCACCACCAACTCGATTTCATTCCAAATTTTCCATTTTGATCTTGCATATTATAGCCTCTGGTATTAGCCGATGTTTTCCTTGGTCAGGACCGCTTTTATGTCATGAAGGATTTTGTATTCACTTATTCTCATGTCGCGACCCATTTTGTCATGTCGCGACCAGACTTCTCTTCCCTTTGTGTCAGAATCTTGTCGCATATAGAAATGCCTTTCGCGACCTTGTTTATTTGTTTAGCTTATCTCTCGCCGCGACCTTAAGATTCTTTGTCGCTGGCATAAATATCTTTCACTCGACGATGTCGCAAATATCGGATTCTTTTATTACTACTGTGTCGGGTCATCAAGGGGCATCACATGTCGCTTAATTGTTTTTATTCGGTTGTAACTAGAGTCTCTTCTTCCTTCGACGTCGCGACATACATCACCTTGTCGCGACAGATACTTCTTCTTTCAGTGTCGCAACATACATTCCTTATCGCGAGAGAGGTCTTTCTCTAAAGTTCTTCTTCTGTCTTAACAAGCTTTTCCATGTTGCAATAATTAGCGGTCGTGGATGGAAGATCCCTGTCACATAAAATTTATGCTTTCGTCGTTTTATCGGTCGCGACAGAGTTTCCGTCGCACAAACCTTCTTGTGTTGACATCCTCAATAAAACCTTGTCGCGAACATAACTTTCTTCGCCTTAGCCGACTTGGTTAGATTCTTCCCATTTTCTATCGTGATAATGTGCCTCTTTTGTCACACAGAGCTCATCCTCACAATATTCAGATCTTTCAGGTTGCAATAATAGAGGAAATATTATCGATGTAGTTCCTTTGGTGTTTGTTGATATTTGTCGCGACAGACAAAACTCTATCGCGACATGTATCGCAATTACTCTTTTTCTCTCTTCTTCTTGCCGGAATTTTCTCCTCAATTAAACTCACAAACAATAGAGTTGGTAATATTCATAATTTGGTAATAAAACATATTTGAATATACTAAAGATAAGCTTTAAAAATGGATTAAAATAGATGAGTTTAAGACTCACTAAAATCCCCTTAAACTTAAAGTTTTGGCTTATCTTCAAGCAAAGTGAAGAAAATTTTTTGTTGGTCCCTCAAACAATTTAGCTTTTATTTTTAGTGGGACATTTTTCTCAGTTTTCTACCGTAATCCTTTTTTATCCTCATCTTGAATTGAAACTAGTTAATTAAAAGATGGTTTCTCAAATCTCTTAATTTCACTCATAATTAGGGAAAATTCCTTCAATTACTATCACAAAAACAAACTAATGATTTCCTCGAAATGTAAACACCAATCACTTAATTCGATCTACGAGTGTGTGATGGTCCTCTTCTTCCTCTTCGCAACTTGATAATCTTCCGAGGTTTTACATGCTACAACAAAATTTTTAGTTCTTCAAAGTCTCATATGCTTGTTTTTCTATATACCCTACCATCGTGAAAGTGCCAATCCTCGCGATCACCAGTCTTTTAGCTTGTAAAGATTGGTCGTATTCGAGAGAATTTTATGCCAAAATTACCTGTATTCCAATCTTCAATTTCTTGTACTTGTCTCTATCTCTTCATCCCTTTCTTTTCTATTGATGTCGAAAGAAATATTCCCAACTGATCTTGATCATCAAGTACTCATACTTTTTATCTGCAAGGTAATTTTATTTTCCAACGCTGGGCCTTATCACACTAATCCCTTTAGATAGAAACCCTTTTGCTTTAATGTCAAAGTTTTTTAGAATAGCGCAATGTCTTTATTTTAAAGCCTTTCTACCACTCTTAGAGAACTCGTTAACATCCCATACCGCTAAGATATTGTGGGTACTAGGTGTTGAAACACCATAAGGAACTTTTTCTAATTGTTCAAGAGAGAATATAAGACAAATCTATTCCAATTTGACAATTTCATACCCTTTAATTTATTTCGCATTCTTTTCCCTTTCCTCTGCTAATTGCTCTTCTTTTTCCATCATTCATTCTTTGTTTTTCCTTTCAAATCAAGTGAATATTTCCAATCTTGTATTTTTCTGTGATTTTGCTCTTTGCACAAACTCCGGGTGGCTTAAAGGGTTATTTATCAGAGAATTAAACTGGCGAAGTAGTTCGAGGCTTTAATTGTTAGTTTTAATGAAGAAATCGGGTCTATTTGGTCTGAATTATGGAATCAGAACAAAATGCATATGCATATTTTGGTGAGGTGTGGCTTGAAAGGTCTGAAACCCTGGGTCGGGACCAGCCTAAATGCCGAGCCTTTGAACATTTCTCAGCTAGGGCTTTGTTAATTTATAACACGCCCGGAGTCCCTCGGGTCGAAGCTTGAACCCAGCTTAAAATCGTGCCTGCTTTATTTTCTGATTTAAAAAGTCGTGGCTTGAGCTCATTAGGCTGCTTTCCATGGGAATTGAGCCGAGCTTAAACCCGAGCCTGAAGCCTAATCCCGCAGCCCATAAGCAAGCTCAGATCAGAATCAACCTCAAGCTCACCTTATGGTACTTTTTAACTTTTGTAATTCAACTGATAATCTTAATACATCACCATAAATAATTTCATGGGATTTGTTTTACTCCTGGGCTTGATTTAAGAATTGATGCTAAAGAGTTAAAGCCACCCTTCAACATTTGTTTTCTCGATTACTTAGACCTGCATCGCCAAAGAAATGTGAACCTAAAAATTATGAAATAGAATTAAAACAAGTAGAAATTGGTGAGTAGGCGAAATAAGATACCTCGAAATCATCGAATAAGAAACATGATTGCCTTTAATCAATTATCTAAATAAAGCGAAATAATATATCAACAAGATCCCCTAAGCAAACCATTAGTAATAACAGAAATTATCGGGTAATATAACGCTTCACATGGCTGGTCGGCCAACACCTCTCACTACCAAGATGCCCGACACTCGCTGACCATAGCTTTACCACTTCCGCCGGATCGGATTCAGAATCGCCACCATGTCGAACCTGGCCGGGTCCTAAATTTTCATACACCCAGACTGGACTGGTACTTTGCCAAGAGCACCGCCTCGCCTCTGGGCATCCCAGATGCCAGCCCTTCTGTTTCTATGAAACCCCACCCCACGATCACCCTTGATGTTTTGCCTATACCCACGCTTAGATGCGCCGGCGTTGGTTCAACACAAAAGATCCGGGCAAATCTCCCAATACCCCCTGTAGATTTGAGAGATTGATTCCCAGTTCATCAGTCAATTTGATCGTATCGCGGTCCTGCATTTGCCCCCCCTCACGCTACCTCGCGACCAGTAAACTCGCTCTAAGCCTCATGGCCACTGCAAATCTCTATAGTTTCACAAGAGCCCTAATACACCCTCACATAAGGCTTTGTAACGGATTTCAGACACCAGATCGATCGACAAGTACCACGGCCATACCTAACATCCATTGCCCTTCCCTCGACGTCCCCTCACTAAGACCTTCTCTTCACACTATCCATTAATCGGAATGATACTCCTCGCCGTCGAAGCACCTTCAAGGCTTATCGCGGCACCCATCTCCGCGGCATCGAGCCAGATCCGAGATTCAGGGGTGGCGCCCCCCAAACACCCGCTGGTGGATTCGGTCGAGTTCGGGCCATTCCCTGGCCGCCACAATACTTCCTTTAACAAATTTCTCACGCAGTGATTCACGCATTCATCATCCATGTCGACCTGATCTAGAGCTCGAGGATCCATTATGACCGATATCCTGGACACATGAACCTGGTATTTACTCGGCTACCGAAGCCTGGGATCGTGACTCTAAGTGAAGACTAACTCGCCTGGCCTGAGACCCGAGGCTAAGCCCTGCTCCAAATGACTGGCTGGTCCCGGCGGCCCGGAGTCAGCTTTTTAGCCGAGCCCGAGCCGAGCCCCGTGATCGACAAGCCTAAATTGGCGCTCCTGCCCCTGGGCCGTTTAGCTCACGAGCCGAGCCCGAGCCAGCTTTCGAGCCGAAACAGCGGGCCGGGCTCGTTACGCCTAGCCTCAAAACTTCCATGGATGGCCTATATCACTTCCTCGCGTTAGCTGAGATGTCTTGGCGCATTTCGCTCTCGCCAAGAATCTCAATAAAGTTCTAGAACATCGGATCATTTCTGATCGACCAATCCAAAAGATGTCCCTAATCTTTCACAACAGTTAAGGGACCACTAATTATGCATTGTTTGTTCTAGATTTTACCACTTACTGCTACACAAACACTCCTTAAAAGCTCGGCTTGTTCTTCCTTTCTGGGCTGAGTACATCTTCCCAAATCAACATTCAATCATTTCACAACCCAACTTCCTTTTCCTCATTCAAAGTAGTTTCCATTATAAATGTATTATATCAATGGTTTTACTACTTCTGAAAATTTATTGTTGTTATTTTAATCAATTCAAGAAGTTCTAATCTTGATCTCGTATCTAAATTTCAAAATTCATACATAATATACCTTCATTATTTCATATTTCAAACTAAATATGCTTTCAAAGAATTAGACAATTTGATCTGGTAGTCGTTTCAATTATTCAAATCATAATCATCAATCGTTGAACAAAGAAAATTAAGCTATATGCCAACAAACAATCTTCTGAAACACAATTATGAACACATAATTTCTTTCATTTAACCTGCTTTGAACTTTATCCAGAGGAAATTATCATAACTTTTGTTTGGAGAGAAATGAATGTGTGGTTCATCTTTCTTCTTTAATTTGGGAAGTCATTCTCCTGAGAGTCCGGGCATGCCAAGGTACAAAAGACAGAACTGTGAACAGACATTATGTTCCATTTTCACTGTGGTTCTCCTTCCAAGATAAATCATCACAGTTCTTCACCTGTGTGGTGACTAAAATGGATTTTGCCATTACCATATTATTCGCTTATCCTTCAAGTTTAGGTGAGCACATCATGGGTATATTCACTAAATTTGAATCACTTAGTCTAGACTATTATTTTTATTATAATTATTATCCATCTCTATCTCCTTGTCTCTCTTCTCTTGAGCTTTCCAATTATGAAATTGTTGTTTCTGTGGCAGAGATATTTGGCAAGACTCTACGCAGCCACCATGACATGCGGCTTCTATCTTTCCCTCTCTTTTTCCAAAAATGAAAGCACATCTTCATCTCTTTTTAATTGTTCATTGTAAGAGATAACATTTTTTTTTAGTCCATCCGGGTGCATCAATTCTCTCCTCTATCTTTTTCTGTTTCTTTAAATTCTCATCTCTTTGGGCAGACATTTGTTTCCATCGTTGTTCCCTTCTTACAAGTCGACCTCAAAACTCCTCTCTTGTATCTTACGTTGTTTGTTCCCATCTCTTCTCTCCTCCATTTCCTTTTCTGTTGTCTGGCATCTCCATAATTTTTGTATTTCCTTAATTGCTCGCAAACTCTGTTGATTTCAACAAATGTACATACCTCGGGAGGTGAGTGAATTAATGGACTATTCTACTCTTGCATCTCCTCATAAATTTGGTAGTTGACTCATGTGATTTGTTCCATCCCCTAACTATTCATTCTTCTTCCTCGGGCTCTCACATACTTCCTGACTCCATTTCTTTCCTCTTTTTTGCTTTTTGGGCCTTTTATCACCCCTATCAATGTTAAGGGAGAAACCTTAGGACATGTTTCTTCCTCTACCCATGTCCCTTGCTCGGCCAAAATCTAAGTCTACGGCAATTGTTCTTTGGATGAGGTTAGCCCCTTTACATTCTTGGCTGAGCATATGGATGATTCTATTATCTTCCCCGCATCGAAGACTTCAGCATCGCCAGTGGAGGCATACAAGATGATATTCTTACTCCCTTATAATTTGGATGTTATTGGGAGTATAGCTGAAGCAGTAAATAAAACCACACAGCTGCCACAGTAGTGACCTCCATTGATGGATTCATGGGGATTCTTCTTTGTTGCATTCCACTTCCTTTTCCGGTAAATCGAGAATTCTACAATCTTCTCATGGTTAGGTTTCTCCTGCGCGATCTTTTGTACTTAGATCCGTTCACAGGGATCTTGATTTGGAGAACTTCATTAATCCTTTCATGGCCATATGGGACCATAATTCTGAGAAACACGAATCCTCTTTCATCTCTATCATGTTGGCATAGAACTCACGACCTCTTTGTGTAAAGCCGGTGGTTGTGCTGCAAGAACAAGCTTGATGCCTATTATCTGCAAAGGGTGAGATGAGATGTCTTGAACCCCCTTTCTCAAGATCAGCCCCTGCATCGCTCGATTCTTCTCCTTAAGGAGTAGGCCGTGCAGAAATGAATGCTTTATGTCTTCAATATTCACCGGCTTGCTCGGCTCTGCTGTTCGACTCTTTGCTCTTCCTTTACAGGCGGGTTTATTCTTTACTGTCCTTACAGTTCTGCGCTTTGGGGTTGTTACATGCGAGGTTCTAGATGAACCTCCGCTTCTACTGCATATTCTTCCATTATCTCTTTGGTGCAGCCCAAGTACAGGGTTACGCCATGGATGAGATCTGAGTTTGGGGTTTAGGATCTTTGAATTCTAGGGTTTTTTTAGATGTCGAATAGAGGAAGAAAGCGGAAATTGGGTGAGAGTATGAATGGTGTGAGGCAATTGGAAGGAGGTGGGCTTTTCAGTTTTTGAAACATTCTTCAGTTAATGGCTCAATAAATGAATATTTATCTTCGTATGTTGCGACAATTAATAATTAGGTCACAACAATAACCTTTGGACTTAATTGTGGAATTCATCTTATGAATCTTCAAATTAAAATTTGCACCCATCCTTTTATGATCAAAGTTTCGTATCGCGACAAGAAAATTGTGCTCCTTGATGAAATTGGCTACGAAAACTAAAAGATAGGTTGCGCTTGATGGTGAAATTTGGTTGCGACACTATTTCTGTTGCCATTCACTTTAATTTCAAAATTTTGGTTGCAATATGAAATACAGGGTCGCAACAAGTTTCCATCATTTTGCAGTAAGTTATGTCGCGACCTAATTTTCTCATAAGTTGTCTTGTCCAATCAACCTTATTGCGACAAACACCACTGCCCAACAAAGCGTATGCGCGATAAAGGCTTTGTTGTCGCGACCTAATATTTGTTTGCCAAATTTCTGCAACTTTAAACTACCTTTAATTCGATTAATCACCTGATTCGATCGATTATGCAATTTAAGGGCGAAAACATATGTAGCAACATAAATTCTCAATTCAATTATGAAAACAATCATTAGCATCAAAATACTCGATCAAAGCATTTAAGCACTTAGCACTTGAAAGTTGTCTAATTAATTAGGCTCTAAAATCATCAAATTTCTCAAACTTCAACTATGCATTATTATCTAAAACAAATTTAGGGAAATAGAAATACTCCCCCTTGTAGCTAATTTGCTGGTCGGTTAAAGCGTGTGCTTTATAATAACCGATTCAGTTCATATTTCACATCCAAAATCAAAAACATTTTAGCAAATGATCAAATTTCCTAATAAAACTTCTAACAAAATCAAAGATAAAACTTCAAAATCATAAAAGTAATCAACATCAATCAAAGTTAACAAAAATAAAAATTATGTTTGGGTTGCCTCCCAAGAAGCTGCTCAGTTTAATGTCCTTAGCTAGACAGCATGCAGAGTGTCTTCATTTCGGTAATTTTCTTTTCCCTTTTTCAAATTTGGATCTACCTCCTTCATGCTTCCTCTAAGATAATGCTTTAATCTCTGACCGTTTATTTTGAATTCACTTCAGTTTAGTTTTGATATTCACTGGCTCGAAGGGTATACTTGTTACCCTTTGTGTATGGACCACTCCATCTTGGCTTCAATTTCTGCGGAAAAGATTGAGCACAGGTTGTATAGGAGAACTTGTTCTCTGGCAATTCCACCAGCCCAAGTTTACATCATGCCACCTCTTAGTTTTTTCCTTATAGATCCTGTCATTGTCATAAGCTTCATTTCTCAATTCTTCCAGTTCATTCATTTGGAGTAGTCTCTTTTACTTAACAACTTGAAAGTCATAGTTCAGTTTCTTGATGGCCCACATAGCCTTGTATTCCAATTCTAAAGGGAGAGGACAAGGTTTTCCTTGCTCCCTAAATTACGTATGGGGACATTCGATGAGGATTTTTGTAGAAATAGTTCTATAAGCCAACAATGCATCATCCAGTTTTATAGACCAGTCCTTTCTGCTTGCACTAACTGTTTTCTTCAGAATTTTCTTTATCTCCTTATTAGATTTTAAACATTCATTGGATAGGGTAATGAAGCCAATCCCATTAGATATTTGATTCCATATACGCTTATGAGTTTTGCAAAACTTTGTTGCAAAATGGCTTCCCTCATCAGCGTGTTGTTGCAGGTGCTCCCGAATCTTGCTTAAAATGTTTCTTTGTATAAACTGCCAGCATGTGGCATCATTTCTAGGACAAGGCATTGCTTCCACCCATTTGGATACATAATTCAATTTGGGAGAATCTGCATATTGTCAAATGATGATGGGAAAGGTCCCATAAAGTCTATTCCCCATACATAAAAAATCTGCACCACAAGAATTCATTGCAGGGGCATTTCATTTCTTCTGCTTAAGTTGCTCATTCTCTGACAAGCATCACAATGTTTTACCCATTCAAAACAGTCCTTGAATAGAGTAGGCCAATAAAATCTTGATTGGAGAATTTTACGGAATTTGTCTTAATCTCTGTAAGTGTCACTCCTTATGGTGATGCATGACATTTCTCCATAATACCATCTTGTTATGTTTATGGGACACATTTCCTTATGATCATGTCACATTTCTCTTCTATCTGATGGTGGGTCATCCCATATATACAATCTGCAATCAGTTCTCAATTTCCTCCTCTGCTGGTAGTTGAATTCAAATGGCATGACTCCACAAGCTAAGTAATTGACAAAATCAGCATACCAGGGTGTTTGTACTGATAACATCAATAGACACTTCATCGAGTATTTTACTATACTTTTGTCCCTTTACGTTCCGACAGTGCATCCCGATCTAGACAAGTGATCTGCTATCACATTGTCACTACCCTTTTTATCCTTGATCTCAAGATCAAACTCTTGCAGAGTAGCACCCATCTGATCAATCTTAGCTTGGCATTCTTCTTTGCCATTAGATATTTAATTGCAGCATGATCAATGTGTATTATAACATGGGACCCTAATATATAAGGCACAGATGTTTCCTGAAGCAAATACCATTGCTAGCATCTCCTTCTGTGGTGGAAGTAGTTCTCTTGCGCCTCATTGAATGTTTTGTTGGCATAATTACCATGGCCTTGGATATCTTTTTCGGTTCTACGTCCCAATACGGCTCCATTGCATAATCACTAGCATCACGCGCAATTTCAAACTAATTGTTCGATGCGGGTGTCAACATAATGGGAGCGATACTATCCGGTTTAATTTCTCAAATGTAGATACATGATTCATTAAAATCAAAATTTGCATATTTTCAACGATCACACCGTAGTGCGGAGATTTTGAAAAATCATAATGAATCTTACGTAAAATCAGCATGTCCCGAGGAAGCTGTATTCTTCGGCTGTTATGATGAAAAGCGCGAGAATTTTTATAACAGCAATCTTTGCTTGGTCTACTACCAATCCAGCAGCAGAAATCTTGTGCCCCAAGACAATACCTTGATTACCGCCCAAATGGCATTTCCCGATTTAAAGCTAGATTTTTGTCTTGTGGCATACAGTATTGTTTTAAGTTTCAAACAATCTTTAAAAGCGGATCCATATGCGAGAAGTTATCCGTAAATATTTGCGTGCGTCGAGAAAATATAGGCGTGTACATCTTTGAAATGTGGCAGGAGCATTACATAATCCAAATGACATCCTTCTAAAGGCAAAGGTGCCATAAAAACATGTAAATGTTGATTTCTCCTGATCCTCTGGGGCTATTGCAATCTGGTTATAACCAAAATATCCATCAAAGAAAGCGATATTAAGTGCCTTCTTTGACTTGTCCAACATTTGGTTAATGAAAGGTAGAGGATAATGGTCCTTTATGGTAGCAGCGTTAAGTTTCCCATAGTCTATACATACTCTCCATCTTGTCATAGTTCTTGTAGGAATCAATTCATTCTTTTCATTTCTGATCACAGTGAATCCTCCCTTCTTTGGAACCACATGTCTTTAGGCTTCACCGAGAAATGTACGGGTGCATATATAGGCTTGCATTTAGCCATTTGACACTTCTTTTCTAACTACTTCTTTCATTCTTGGATTGACCTTCTCGATGTTCACAAAAGTTACAGCATTCTCCTCAGCCAGATCTTGTGCATATAGATTGAGGTAATTCCTTTCAAATCTTACATAGACCAGCTATTGCTTCCTTATATTTTAAAGTTTCAGTTTTGCTCTTCTGACTGACAATCCGGTGAAATGATGGCGGTTTCCTTTTTTACGGTTGCAAGAAGGCATACTTTAAATGTTCGAATTAATTCCTTGAGTGTGCAACCCTCTGGCTTTTGTTTTCTTCTGTGACTTTTTCTTTATCTTGCTAGATCTTTGCCTTTGTTTTCTCTGACAAGATACTAAATCTTTTAATTTAAAATTGGGTTAATTTCGACTTCAAAATGCTCAAGATCTTTGAAATTCATCTCATTCTCATTCATTGAATTATGAAAATTACAAGCACGGTGGTCGGTTTAAAGCGCGAATTTTGTTTCTACAATTTCCTGATCGGCCTGCGAGTTTGGTTGTTTATTTGTGTTGAGATTGAAGTGCATTGCTTCATCTCCAGCCACGAGGAAATTAGTTCCACTTTTTACATCGATCAATCTTTGCTCTTATTTGCTAAGAATGGTCTTTACTGACAATGGGACATTTGTCTTCCTCTATATTAATGACTACAAAATCCACTGGAAAGATAAATTTCCCCACTTTGATCAGCACATCTTCAAGGATGCCATCAGGATGAGCCAATGTCCAGTTTGCCATCTGCAAGGTAATGGCTGTGGGAGTGAGCTCCCCCAAACTTAATCTTTAAGCAACAGACAGAGGCATCAAGTTGATGCTAGCTCTAGAATCACACAATGCTTTTCCCATCAGCATCCCCAATTTTGCGGGGTATAGTGAAGCTACGGATCTGCATTTTCTCTGTAAGGTCTTGAATAACTACGCGCGGGTTGTTGTTATTAGGCTCACTATCCTTCCTCGGTAATCTTCTCTTTTTTAATAATGTGTCTTGCTGATTGCATCTGCAGAGCATAAAGATTATTT
This sequence comes from Tetrastigma voinierianum, assembly GCA_016808115.1. Classification (NCBI taxonomy): domain Eukaryota; kingdom Viridiplantae; phylum Streptophyta; class Magnoliopsida; order Vitales; family Vitaceae; genus Tetrastigma; species Tetrastigma voinierianum. Next base: position 78,224 of record JAEQBH010004811.1, on the reverse strand, counting down.
CCCAGAAAGGAGGATGTTGATCTCTATCTTCTTAAACATGTTTAAGAATCTAGAGAAGCGCTCCTCTGGCTTGCTTTTACGCGGAGTCTTTGAAGGAATGGGCTGGAGGATTATGGCTTAGCTTCTTCATGCTTCCATAGCGATTGGGTACACATTTCTATTGTTTTCTTTTCTCGATAGTTCTTGGTATCTTTGCTTTCAAGTTCCTCTCCTATTTACCTTGTTTCTCTTCCTCGGTGTCTCTCTTTCACCTCTCCTTTCATCTAGTTCTGCCGCTAGCAAAATTCTTTGCGTCTGATCCTTTGGATTCTTTAGGGTGTCGCGGAAATGAATCCTTAGGTTTTCTTCTGCATAGCTTGGGCAGTTGCCTATCTATATCTCAGTTCTTGAAAAGAGGCATTGGTGTTTTTAAAAGCACAATTTGTGTTTAGCAGAAGTTTCAAAGTCGAGAAAATTTCTTTTCATGCAAATTCAAAATCCTTTTGTTTTTTGACATGAAATGAAGCATATGATCTTGAGGATTGAGTCCTTTTTTAACACGATAATCTCCTCATAGTCCCACTACTCTTTGTTGTTCTTAGAACCTAGGCTGAGCATAAGCTTGTTGGTAATTCTGTCCAGGTCTAGGGTCCTGCTGTGCTTCTCCACCATATGAAAAGCTTTCATGGTTCCTCGGTGCTGGTGTATAGTGTATTGGTCAGTTGGGGTTAGGCTTGAAGTGATAACTTCTTTGCTCATTCATATACTTGGTCTCCTCAACTTGGTAGGGCTCTTCATCAACTAGTCCTTGGCCCACTTCTTTTAATTCTTTCTTCCTCACTCCCACTTCGTATGCGGTGTGCATTCTTCTTTCGCGGCTGATTTGTTCATAAGCATCGGCTTGCAGCTTCTATAGTTGTCATTCTATCAAGTCCAATAAGACCACTTCCCCTCAGTCTGCTGCTTCTCCCTGAAGCTTCAGATGGAGCCTTGTAGTTGCATTTGGCAAGGTCTTCAATCACTTGTCTTGCCTACTCTGCACTTCTTCTTTTAAAAGCTCCACAACAAGATGCATTAATTATACCCTTGGAGGTATAATTCATAGCATGATAGAAAATGTCCATCTTAGTGGGCAAGTCTATTCCATGCATAGGGCATCTTTTAACGATCTCTTGAATCTCTCGTACATTGTAAGTATCCTCTTCCCTTGCTTGAAGACAATTATTTCTCTTCAACTACTCTTCATTAATGGCATTTGAAGGAAAAAAATAATACAACTCATAGGCCTCACGATTCTTCCCAGTGTTCGCGATCCCAGCGGTAATGAATGAGCCGTATTCTTTGCCACATCTCTCAATGAAAATGGGAAGCGTTGCGACTTGATTACATCTGGTCTCACCCGTTCCAACCCGAGCGTGTTGTGTCCTGTAAAACACGGATCTTCCGTTAGGATCTTGGAGAATGACTTCGTGTGACGATCTTTCTTGAACCATAGCAATCAATGCGGCTCCCCGACTTAAAATTAGTGTTGGCTTCAATGGGAGGTTGTCTCACCAATGAGTACTCCTCTTGAATAATAGGCCTCAAAATTCCTCCATAGTAAACCAGGCCTTTGGGGTCCTCTTTGTTTCTTAACTGTACGGAATGATGCAATCTTTCTCTTTGATTTTGCCATGCCTGTCATTATTTTCAGTGGCTTTCACCCGATTCTTCAAGGAGTTCTTTCAATTTTGATATCTAGAGCGTTAGATCTATACAGTTTCTATGCATTTAAATTCTTCCACGAAAAGTAAACTTGCGAGATCAAATAGAGTTAGTAATATAAAGTATATATCTATTTAGGCTTCCAAAAATATCGATGCTTATTGACCATACATTTAAAATTGTTTTGTAATTTTAAAAATTTTTTGTAAAAGACGAAGAAAAATCATCCAAATTAGCATTTCTCTCTTTGTCGGAGATATTGATTTTAAAATTTCTTCGATCCCGGACAACGACGCGAAAAACTTGTTGACGGAATTTTCTTTCACGGCTGCAAAGACCCCAACTAAAGTCCGTGGCACGGCTGTTCTCAGGCCGTCATATATATGCAAATTTATGACACCATTACCCGCAGGGACTATATGCCTAATCCCAAATATCACGAACTTAAAGTTTTGCAACGTCGCCAGCGAAAAAAAATTTTGTTTTCCTCGAACAATTTAGCTTTTTTTAAAGGGACATTTTACATTTTCTCTTTTGTAATCTGTTTTAATCCTCAACTTGAATTGAAACTAGTTTATTGCAGCATGGTTTCAAATTTAGTTTTCAATTCAGAATTAGGAAAATTCTTCAATTACTGTTACAAAACAAACTAATGATTTTTGAAATGCAAACAATTCGATCCTTAATCTGATACGCGAGTGTGTAGTGAGTCCTCTTTCCGCTTCCTCTTTGGCAACATTAGCTAATCTTTTGGGGTTTTACACAGTTACAACAAATTAGTTCTTCAAGTCCCACTTATACTTGTTTTCATATTAGTTTTTCACTAATGTAGGCAAGTACAACTCAAGATCAATTAGGTCTTTTAGGCTTGTAAAGTTTGACTTGGGTAATTGGGTGGATAATTGGAGAATTTAGGCTAAAAATTCCCAAGATTTATGCTTACCCCAAGATCACATAGTGCCTTGCTGAATGTGTGCTCCCCAATGATACAAGGGATAGTAAAACTACCCGAATCTTTGAGTTTCGCTGGAAATTTGAATGATTCCACTGTAGCATTTTTTCGATCCAAATTTAATGTGTCACATATGCCTCACAACTTTTTCTTATTTGCTCATTATCTCCTTCATGAATTTCCTTATAAGTCAGGCATTTGAGCCAGCGCATCGTGAATAGGATGTTGATCTCGAGTTTCATAAACATGTTTAGAGGCGGGCAAGCGTTCATCCGGCTTAGTTTTTGAAACCTTTGGGGAAAGGTAAGGGGGAGTGTCTGAGGGAGGTTATCGGAAAAGTCTATTCTTCTGGGGTGACTTCCATTAGATTTTGTTCATTTCCCTTATTGTTCAGCTCAACTCCCACTTTGTTCTTCTTAGCTTCTATCTCTACTTCAACTTCCAGATTTTTATGCTCCACTTGCTTTTTAGTTTTCTCATTCTTCTTAGGCTCATCCAACTCTTTCCCACTTCTTAGGGTTACGGCCATGCATTGCTTCGAGTTTTTCTCTGTGTCGCTCGGAAAGGATTTTGGTGGATTGTCTTTCAAAGATTGAGCCAATTGTCTCATCTGAGTTTCTAGATTTTTCAAAGATGCTCTCAACCCGACCTGATTTGTCTCCATATTCTTCATGCATGTGCCAATAATGGCTTGGTTATGCTTCGCATTTTTCATACAAGTTCCCATGGTGTTTTGAATACCTTCCATGCTTTTCATTACATTTCCCATCACAACTTGACCAATTTCTAGCTGAGTGATTCTAGTGTTGGTAGACTTCTTCATATCATTTATCACTAGCAAGAGCTCATTGAATCCAGATTACCTTGTATTGCCTTGATAAATGGAGCTCGAAGCTCCTTGGTTCTGAAAACCTAGGGTGCTGTGGTATTTCTTAATTGGTGGGGCTCATAGGGAACTATGGCTTGATTGTTGTAAGAGAAGTTTTCATGATTCCTTAGCCCTGGATGATAATGCGATGGTAGGTTGTTGTTGGGTCGGAATGCATAACTTCTATTATTCACATAGTTTGCATCCTCAATTTGAAGAGGAGGATTAGCCACAAGAGCACCTTGTGCTTGCATATATGCGATTTCCCCAATAGTCGGCTCTTTTGGAGCTTGTTGATTTAATCTCGCCATCAAGGCTTCAAACTTTGCCTCCAAAGACGACATTTTGTCTACCTCATGCAGTCCCCCTTGTTTTCTTCCATCACCTCTCTCGGAAGGAGGTTGATAGTTGTTCTTTGCCAATTCTTCAAACATTAAATTGACCTCTCTTGTTGTTTTCATGGTGATTGAACCCCCACACGTTGCGTCCACTAATGCCCCGGTCGAATAGTTAAGACCATTATAGAATATTTTCGCCCAGGCGCTCGGCTCATATCCATCTTTGTGGACATTCCCTTATGATTCTTTGAATCCTATCCCATGCATCATATAGTGTCTCTTAGTCTCCTTGTTAGAATTGGCGTGATTCTGTCTGATGAGAAGTTAATCGAGGTCGCAAAAAAATTCGTCGAGGAATACCTCATTTAGAAGTTGCGACTATCCTATTGATCCTGACATTAGATTATGGAACCAATTTCTTGCTTTATCCCTTAGTGAAAAAGGAAAAAGCTTCAACTTAATCACATTGCGGTCCACTCCATTTATCTTTATAGTGCCACACAATTATAAGAAGTTCGACAAATGCCCATAAGGATCTTCAGAAGGGCTGCCCCCAAATTGTTGTTGTTGAACCATAGAGATCAATGCAGGTTTCAACTCAAAATTATTAGCATCTATGGTTTGATGTCGAATCCCTGAATATTCTTCATTCATCATGGGCCTCCAGGAGTCACTTAGTGTCGGTTCTCGAATTCCAGGCATCTCATTGTGGTCCGATTGACCCTCACTGACTCTGTCAATATTTTGATCTTCCATCTTTGTGTTATTGGCTTTGATCTTCTTAAGTCTGAGCAACGTTCTCTCTATTTCCAGATCAAATGGCAATAGCTCAAAGGTTGGCCTTCTATGCATAAAAGTTGGTACTTGAAATCAAAAAACAACACTGGAAGAAGAAGTAAACTGAATACAAAATACAAACAATAATAAAACTAAACAATTTTTTTTTAAAGGAAATAGAGTATGATTCCTGCAGAAAAAAAAGAATTTTTGCTCAAAGTAGCAAATGCCCCTTTTGCTAGAATATCGATTATATTACTTGTGTTTACCTAAGGAACTTTGTATGAGGTTCTCCCTCATATGGAAAATGACCAAAAATGGGGCTGAGAATAAGGGCATTTTGTTCAATCTCGACCTCCTTCGCCTCGCGGCCACGCGGTCCATGATCAAGAGGGTCTTCCGCTCTCTACGAGCCCAAGGCTCTTAATCTGTGGATGTTCTCTGACATGAAGGTTCTTCTTCGCTAATGATCCGACCCTTCATTTCTTTCGCTTAGCTTCACTGCGAAGTCGCTTCTTTGCTCGCTACAAAGGCCTCGTGTAGGTTTTTTTTTTTTTTTTTTTTTTTGCTTTCTTGCTCTTTTCGCCTCTCGCTACTTTCCTCTCTGCAATATCTCGCAAAATCATTACCGCATGAAGGTTAGTGCAGATTTACATAAGGGTGTGAATCTAGCATTTAAGTTACATAAACACCTAAGAAACACGTTATAAATGCTAATACGATTCACCAATATCAGGTACAAGTTTGACATTTGGATCCATATGAGTGTCTATAGGCTTACAGTCAAACATACCAGTGTCCGCCAATATATCCAAGGTATACTTCCTCTGAGAAATAACCACACCGGAATTAGAATGAGCTACCTCAATGCCTAGAAAATACTTGAGTTTCCCTGTTTCTCGGTCTCAAACGCACAGTTATGCCATTGGTTCAGGCTTCGAATACCATCCCCGGCTTCACGTCATTATGAAAATGTCATCCACATAAACAATCAAGTAAATACACCGTTCAAAGAGAGGTATGATGATAAAAATGTACTTATTCACGCTCAATCACGCCAAACTCCTGAACCACCGAGCTAAACTGACTAAACCAAGCTCATGAGATCAAGCTGCACTACAGGCGAAACTGCACGTACTGCATACCAAACCGACTTTTAAAGAACAAACCAAGCGGTTGTCTTATTATAAACCTCTCGACGAGATCACCAGCTTTAGCGAAGACATTCTTGATATCTAACTGAAAAATGAGCCATGAGCGCATAACAGCCATAGAAGAAAGCAAGAGAAAAAAGGCAATCTTGGCCATCAAAGAAAAAGTGTCATAATAGTCCAAGTGTACCCCTTGGCAACCAAACGGGCCTTAAGTCGATCAACCTGACCATCAAGTCCCATCTTTATTGTATAAACCCAATAACAAACCAACGAGAGATTCACTGCACGAAAGAGCAACAAGCCCTATGTGCCATCGAGTAAAACATCTATTTCTTCAGTTTCATTGCCCTCAAGCTTCAAACTCTTGCATGAGAAATAGTTCATTGCTTTTGGGGGTAGGTAATAAAAGACAAGGTAAACAAAGGGAAGTAGGTGTAAAGATAAACGATGAAAGCCGAAAAATTATAGGCAAGATGTAAGCTAAGTTAGGAATGTGACCTTTCCAAATGGCAATAGTGAGCATCGACGGCCATAGAACCCGAGCAGAAGATAATCAGGGCAGCGAAGATGCTTCAATAAGAGGCCTTGTAGGAGGACAAAGGCGACAAGTATAAACCTAAAGTGGTCGAGTCACGACATCTGTAGGTGAAGAAGGGAAATCTGGAGATGGTAAGACAAGAGGAATAGATAAGACATCCCAATCAGAGGACACATCAAGTAAGAGAAGAAGGAGGAACTCAAAGAACGTGGACACGTAGAGATCAATAAATATGATCATTGGAGAATAACAACGATAACCCCTCTAAAGGCGAGAATAACCCAAGAAGACACACTTCGTGGCTTTGGCTAAGAGTTTGTCTTACCTTGGAGTGAGAATATGAACAAAACATACACAACCGAAGACAGGAGGAGGGAGGCAATAGAGAGGTTGATTATGCAAAACAGAGGATGACATACAATTAATCAAATAACATGCAGCTAAGATAGCATCCCCCAAAAAAGGTTGAGGAACCTATGACGGGATGAGAAGAGCGCAGCCTCGTCTCAACCAAATGACGACGTTACGCCGCCCACTCCATCTGTCAAGAAAGGTAAGCAAGATTATTTCGGTAAAATAATCCCATGTAAAGACATGTTAAGAGAATGACGCAGTAGAAATTTTCTCTCTTTACATTATAACTTCTTAAAATAAGAATATAAGACAATTGAGTGCTTAATTTCAAAGATGAAATTTTGAAATATAGAAAATAACTTAGCTCGAGTTTTCATAAAAAATAACCAAGTACATTGAGAATAATCATTTATAAACGTAACAAAGTAACGAAATCCTAAAAAGTTATATTGACTCCACCTGTATGACCCCAAACATCAAGCAGGGACAAGCTTAAAATAGACTTGACTGGTGATCTAAACGCTGGGGGAACGAGATACGAAGACGCTTCCCAAAGTTTTGACACGACCACACCTGCTTCTAAGATAAACTAAAAAACGAGGAACCAAATTTTCAAAACCTGGAGAGGCTTTGATGACCGAGACGACTATGAGGAAAGAGCCTGGTGGAAGTGCAAAGCAAAGGAAACAAAGAGGCGAGTCGAGGTGAAAGAGGCTCAGGACTTATGTCCTATGTCAATCGCCTTCCCCAGATCCTGGCCTGCAAGCCGCACGTAGTCAGCCAAAGCAAAGACACAACGGCGTCACGAAACAATCCTACTAAATTCGAAATAAGATTAAAAAGGAAAATCGTGAACATAAAGCATGAGGTAAGGGCAAGGAAGGGAGGGGACAAGCCTAGCCGCACCTTAGCCATGGTTCGAGAACCTGGTTACGATTGGGCCTCCTAATCCACTAGATTCTTTCCTTCTCTTAGTCTCCTACACTCTAACCATGGACGACTTTTTAGATTTTCCTACGAAACTCACCATCAGGATCGTCTCTCCCCGATCTACACGTCAAAAGAAACCCTAACATTAAACAATGCTCCACGCGCTGGCACGCTCATCAACGACTGTCACCACGTCAGCGCGTGGGTGGCGTGTGGCCAACTATCCAGCCACCCCTTCTCCCACCAAGAGCCGTCCCGCCCGACTCCCGGCTTCTCCAAATTTCCTGCCTCTATTCAAGCCCGTGATCCGCACTTTTCTTCCTCGCTTTGCGGTCCGATAATGTACTTTCTAGGTTTTCTTGATTTTTCCGACACCCAATGACATCTATAGGATTTCGGGAGTTGTTTTGCCTCCTCTAGCAATTATGTTTCATTCTTTAGATCTCTTAAAGTTGTGATTTCTTACTTTTTGGTTTCTATAGCTACCAAAGGTTTAATCTTTTCTCCCATTTTCGTCGTGATTCGTTGTTATTACATCTGGAGAAATTAGTCATGATACCTTATTGCACCTGTCCAAATCTCGCATCCATCGCGTTTTTCGCTCGCACCTGCAGATCGCTCTCTCGCTTACCTTCACATTCCTCTGCACTGATTCTTGATTCTTGATTCCTCTGCTTGCCTTTCTTCTCTTACCTTTACTTCTCCTTTACCCATGGTTACTTTAGCTAATGGATCTCAAACCATAGCTAAGGGAATCGATTCGGCATGCCCTCTTCCTTCCCTACTCTTTACTTTTGTCTTTTATGTTCCTAATTCTCGTTTTAATTTGATTTCCATTAGAAAGTTGAGTCATGATCTTAATTGTTTGCTACCTTTCGTGATCACTGGCCACATCAGACCGCAGTACGGGGCGTGATGATCGACATAGACGTGAATCTCGTGTGGACTCTTTCATCGTAGCTCGCCTTTATCTTCCCCTACGTGCACTTCCATGAATACTCCTCTCCTTATTCACAATCGTCTTGGTCATTTGAACATTTCAAAGCTTCGTGTACCTATTCCACGCTTTTTCAGTCGCCCTCAATCAAAGTGTAAGTCATGTCAGCTTGGGAAATATACTCGTGTCTTATTCCCAAAGCGCCTAGATCAACAAACAAAGTTTCCTTTTCTCGAGTCATTCACACCGATATTCGGGGGTCCTCTCAAGTTTCGAAATCTACCTTACGTCTGATACTTTGTTACTTTATAGATGATTATTCTCGATGTACTGCTATTTTTAATGAAAAACTCACGAGTTATTCTCTATTTTCCGTAAATTCCATGTTGAAGTTTGAACCGAATTTAATATCATCTCGCGCATCACGGCGATAATGTTAAGGAACACTGTTGATCGCTCCTTCTTTATCTCCCATACGAGATTCTTCATCGCCCTTCGCTTACACTCCTCACGAATTCGAGCTACTGAAAGACAAAGAACCGGCCATTTACTGGAACTGCTCTCGCACTCTCTTACTCCTACTGCATATCTAACATTTCTGAGGTTATTCTAGAATGATTTATTTGACTAACATGTCCCTCCGTCATATCACCCACCAACCTCTTCTACCTTCCTCCTTGTCTCTATTGCCTGGCTTGCTCGTATTCTTACTTTGCAAAGCATGCTCGCCAAAGCCACCTGGCTGGTCTTCGGTTATTCTCTGACTCGTGAGGTGTTATAGATGTTATTCCCAATCGACACAACCCAGACTTCCATCTTTGTTGATGTCACTTTCTTTCAGGGTTCCTCTTTCTTCTCCTCTGAAGAGCATCCAAATTTCCCTTCTCCACCTACGGATGTTGTGAATCGACCACTTCAAGTTTATACTCATCGTCCTCGTCCTCCGATAGGGCCTCTTGCTGATTTCTCTTTTATGCCACCTTCATCTTCTACTTCGATTTTGCAACCGCCTGATGATCTACCTATTGCCATTCGGAAAGGTGCTCTACTGGTAACCCACATCCTGTTTATAATTTTCTAAGTTATCATCGTTTATCTTTACCATACTTTGCCTTTACTTCCGCCTTGTCTTTTGTTTTTATCCTTACAAGCATTAGTGAGGCTATCTCTCATCCGGGCTGGAAACAGGCAATGGTCGAGGAAATGGATGCTCTTTCCTATAATGACACATGGGAGCTTGTCACTCTTCCTCCTAGCAAGTCTCCTCATGGTCAGCCATCATTATAATAACAAGTAACCCGATTACTGTGCAGATCTACTTAAGGCCCATTTGTCGTCAAGGTATACTCAACAATATGGCTTCTCGACACATGACACCTTTTCTCCGATAGCCAAGATTGCCTTTATTCGCTTGCTTCTCTCTATGGTTGTTATGCTCTCATGACCCATTTTTCACGGTATATCAAGAATGCCTTCACAAGGACCAATGGCAGAGATATATGAAGAACTGTCTGGTTTTGCTCAAAGGAGTCCGGGGTTTATGCAAGCCCATAATTCCTTATACGGCCCGCTAATATCCCCGAGCTTCGTTTAGCCTGCTTAGCCTGATTCAAGAGTTTGGCATGATTCGAAGCACAAATGCACCATCTCCGCTTTTATCATCATACTTTACCTGGCCAAATAGATGATTGATTGTTCATGGCATTTACATTGTCACGCATACCCACTACGATTGCGTGATCTGCAAACTCAAACAACACCTCTTCAACCACTTTCGTGACAAAGACTCGGGCAACCTCAAGTAATTTCAGGCATCAAGTACTCAATCTAATTCTAGCCAAGTATTTCAAAGAAAGATACCTCGATATATTAGTAGACACTGGTATGTTTGACTATAAGCCTATAGACACTCCTATGGATCCAAATGTCAAACTTGTACCAGGTTAGGGGGGAGCCTCTACAAGATCGAGGGAGATATCGACGACTTAGTAAACCTAACTATCTTACTCATCACTCTACGTACATTTCTTTTCGCGAGGATAGTTACTGGCCTCCCTACAATCACTCAGGATGGCCACTGGGATGTTGCAGTCAGATTCTCCGTTATGTCAAAGGAACACCAATTGGCGGTCAGATATAGCCAGAGGTCATACCAAGATCAAGCCGCAACGCAATGCAAGACCGGCGCACCACCTATGATAGACATTCTACATCAAGATATTGTACATTCATTGGAGGTAACTTAATATCTTGGAAGAGTAAAAAACAAGATGTAGTAGTTGACCAAGTATGAAACCGAGCATCGAGCCAATCTTAGCAAACACTAACTCATACGGCCAAGCATCTCCCAAGAGCTAAGATCGGGAAATGATGAACAGATGAAGCTTATATGTGATAATTAAGTCAGTTTCGTATATTCCATCTAACCTAGTTTTCCTCGACAGACCAAGCACATCGTTCGATTGCCACTTATCAAAAGAAGACAGACGGATAGCACGACTACTAGTTTTGTCAACTCTAATGACCAACTAGTAGATATTTTCACTTAGTCTCTTAAAAGTTATGGGATAAAAGTATATATGTGATGTCGGTGCTTTGATCCATGTTCAAATCTTGTGAGGAGTGTTAAGGATTAGTCTCTAATTCATTTAAGATTTTTTCCTTCTTTAGTCTCCTGGGGCTAGACCTAACTTGTTTTCTTTTCACTTAACACTAGAGTATAAATATGTATGTTTCCTCATTTGTAAATTAATGAGAATACAATATTCTTTTTCTCTCAACAAGAACCATTAGCTAAGGTAATAGTGGGTAAAGGAGTCGGAAAGGTAAAAGAAGAAAAAAGTTCTTTATTACCAAAGATATGATCAGAGGCTCTAGTATCAAGGATCCACATGTGACATCGCAGCACAAGCAGAGACATTACTCTACTTGGGCAACAAGGAAAGAGAGGAAGATTTGGGCCGCTGAAAGGAGACAAAGGTACTCCTCATATTCGTCTGGCATGTAACTGATAGCATCGATCATGGGTGTGTCTAAGCCTATGACAGTATGTGCATTGAGGACGTTGTCCTCTACATCGGTTGCTACCGCATCCACCTCTGGAATTACTTCGAGAATGAGACTGAGAAACCATCACAAAGTGTTCTGGTAATCGCATCGACGACTAAGCTAAGTAAAGGAGGTATGGCACAAAGAAACCTAAGCAGCCTCATCAAAGTTCGGGAATAATAAATCTGAGTATCCGCTCCTGACGTTCTCAAACCGACCCGGTGTTACAAGAATGGACTATAAAGGCTCGATCCATCTTTGACAGTGAAGTCTCAATATTAGTAGACTTGGGCAAGATAGATACAAGTTCATCCTTAAGGGCAGACATTTGTCCACCATAAGAAGATGTATTCATACCGAGCTGTTTCAAATTAGCAATGGAGGATATTACCCAGTAGAGACGAAGAATATCATTAGTGTATAGTTTCTTCACTTGATTCCAGATAGTGTAGCAAGTTTTATATGCCCCAATATTATATAGAGTCTTGGCATCAGTAGATTGTCGAAGAATATTGCATAGTAAAGCATCGGTTTTTCGCCATTGAGGACGTTGATCTTCAGGGATACTTATATCCGTAGTAGTAAGATGATCCTCACAACCATTACCAATAAACCATAGGTCCATAGAATCTGCCCATGATTGATAATTTTTCGCTTCCCATGAGTTTATCCAAGGTAATCATAGGAGTTCTAGACATAAAGGAATTAAAAGTCTGACATTTCACAACCATAAAGACATCTTTCTTCAGCCATAGAGATGAGAAATCGGTAGAGAGTCACAGAGACAACGGAATCAATACTTTTAGAAGGAACAAAACAACTCTAGATGGTGAGAGGAGCTTTAGTGGTGTCGGACTTAGAAGAAAAATCAAGAAGAAGATGAAAATATATGATATCAGAGAGAAAAATGGACAAAAGGGGATGATGCAAGTGTTGGATCAGAAAACCAAGTATATATACTTGTGGATCAATGGCAAGTGACTCCAGTGATGAAGTCCGACGACCGAAGAATAAGCCACACACCGGCGTTTGAGGGACAACGGCGACGTGTGGAGGCGTGTGGGTCACCTTTTTCTGAAGAGTCTTCCACCGGCGGGGAGTGCAGGTTCCCGCGATCCTGGTGGAGTGTCCACGCGCTAGAGTTAGGGTCGCCGGAAAAAGTTTACAGCGGTGGGTTGTTCCAACGGTGGCTATAGCTCCTAAGAGGCTTTGCGATTATTGTAATATGACTGGAGTGAGGCACAGTCGTTGGATGAGTCACCAAACCCTAACCCTGTTATTCCCAAACTCTTCTATGGCTCTGATACCATGTTAAGAGAAAAGGAATTCTGTATTCTCATTAATTTACAAATGATTATACTTTAGTGTTAAGACAAAAAAGGAAACAAAGTTAGAGTCCAATTAGGATACTAAAGAGAGAAGGAAAAGAATCCTAAATAGATTAGGAGACTAAACCTTAACAAAATGGATAGGATCACTAAGGAGAATGTGAAGACAGTGGGCAAGAGAAGGTGAAGCTCCAAACCTTGAAAGGATAGTTAGTTACCAGTAGTAGGTTTGAAGCTTGCGAAAAAAAAGAGGTGAAAACCATCATAGCTAACTGGGTCACTAAGAAACAAAGGGTCCCTCTTGTGTGAGAATACTTGGTTTGGTGTAAGGGTCTTCTAAGACAACAGGCAAGTTGGAAACGTGAGGATGCGTTACGCAATTTTGCGGATTTGACTCGACAATTCAAGTCTAAGGTGTTGATGGGGTCATCAATGACATGGGTGGGGATGTCATACCCGCTCCAAATGAACCTCCCTCTCATGGCCTTATATAGGGAGTAGGAAGCTTCCAAAACTATGAGGAAACCTTCCTCTAATGAAAGAGTGTGGGGGAGAGTGAAAGCTTCTAGAGAAGCTTGAAAGAGACTAAAGAACTCAAGGTAGAAGACTATGGAAGACTATGGTATATTCTGGAGAGTTCCAAAACATTATTGTACATACTTGTAAACAACTACAAGTGTAAAATGTTCTAGAGTATTCTAGGTTAGTGTTGAACCTTTTGGGGTTTGAGAGTGTTCCATGGGTGCCTATAAATAGGTGAGGGCACCATTTGGCCAAGGCACCCAAGGAGTCGAGAGTCATCTAGTAAGTAGAAAGCTACTAGGATTGTACAATTTTCCTTGTGAATACAACGCTTCCTATTCTTTGAGCGTATCTTCGGGGTTCTATCTTAGCTTCCAAGGGCGCGCTTAGCTAACACAGCTAGTCGGGTTAAGGGAAAAGTTGACTTAGCAATATCAAGACGGGCTTGAGTTGCCTAAGTAATGCACATGAGCTTACAAAAAAGAAACTAATTCTTATAGACATCAATTAAGACTTTGAATCATGTAAAGTTAAGGGTGCAAACCTAGAAGCACCCTTAGACATCAATTATAAGGTTAGGGATGAGAACTACCCTTGAGACTTCTCAAGTGAGCATCTACATGCTCCATGAGCTTAAGATCATGTTTATTGACACGAGTCCTTATAGCATGTATCTGTAATTAGAGTTGTTTTATATAACACATCACTTGTTGAAGCTTAGACTCATAAATCAAAAAGGACTTGAGAGGTAGCAGGGGTCTGTAGGGCGAGGAGGTGATCATGTTGGATCTCGCTTTCCCATAACTACTTTGTTGATGGGCAAGTAGACTTTCCTCTAATGGTGGATCTTGCTCGATAGAGAAATTTGTAAATTTATTTTATCCTACACTGTCTTACCAACCTTCTTCTCACTGCGTACTCTAGTGTGGCTCACATGTTTGGACCACAAGCTCTCACTAGCCTCACACATCATGCTACAAAGAAAAAAAGAATATACACAAGTCATGTATGCAGTGGATATTTAAACCAATTGATTAATCATCAATTAAAAAAATCATCAATCAATCAAGAAAAATGATCTCTTTTCATTAAAAAAAATGGAAAAAGAATGATAAAATAATAAACACAACGAAAAGGAGACAATAAGAGTAAACCGATATCCATATATATCAAAAGGTTTTGCATACAAGAAGTAAAGAAGTAAATATGCACCCAAGCCATGGATAACTGAGCTAAGATGAATTTAATATAGAAAAGAAACTAATCCATATGAACATAAATTAAAAGTTCAGATTAGATAGAGGGGAGGTATAGGGTTGAAAACACTCAAAGGCATCATGATAAGGGATATATGAGCTGCCCTCAAGACTCAAATTGGCATCCAAATGCTCCAGAGCTTGTGATAGCATTCGTCCAAATAAGTAATCTCTATGTATCTATTTATTTACAATTGGTTAATAGACAAAATCTATCTTGCTAAAGATTAGACTCATCATAAGCAAGGGCTTGAGAAGGAAGATGATAATATTATGATAAGCTAGCTCCCTTTAAAAGGATAACCATGAGGTAAAGGATGAGAACTACGCTTATATACTCTACAATTGAGCATCCTCATGCACTATTAGCTTACGATCATGTTCGTACACATAGGTAATAGGTACTCAATGCATCTATCCATAAGTGAAGTCATTCAGAATTCATCACTGTTGAAGCTTATACTCAAATTAGTAAGGGCTAAGGGTCGAGATGATGATCTCTGATAAACTTGCCTCTCATGATTATTATGCCCCGAGGTATAAGCTTCGCCACTCTAATGGTGATTTTACTTTACTCCAAACAATAGATTTAGCTTTATCCCACCTTATCATGCAAATCTCCTTTAAGTACATAAAACAATGTGTATACAAGGTAGTCTACATATTTAGACCATTAGCTCTCATCAATGGGAGCATGTGATCCTAGCACACTGTGTTATGAATCAAGCTTATAGTGTGTGGGGAAAATGATAACTCATCAAGCCTATTGAATCAAGATAACAATGAAAAATGTAACATAAATTGGTCATGCCGCAATGGATATTTAAACCATTTAGTTAATTAATAATAATTATCTTTCCTTTTTGTTGTAAAAATGATGGAAAGAATGAAAAAACAATAAACATGAGGAAAATATAAAGAATAAAGGTGAATTGTTAAAAATAAATAAATAAAGGATACATATAGAAGCAAGAGAGAAATAAACATATGTCTAAACCATAAAAAAATAAAGGATAAACGAGTCAAAAGATGACATTGGTACAAAAAAGAAATCAATATACACAAATGCCAACAAAAAGTTTAGATCAAATGGAGGTTAGAATGCATAGCTAGATGCATGACCTTGAGCCGTCAACCGTGGGGTGGGGGATGAGAGATGCATGCGATGGATATTTAAACTAATTGTTGGAAATCTTGTAAATTAAGGGTCAAACAAAGAGATTAGGGGCTGTAAATTAGGTCATAGCTATAATTGATTTATTGTAGAAAATATCCCTAAAAATCAACTAGTGATTACTCTTGTACAATTGTAGTTTTCTATAGAGGTAAGTTTCCTTTTTTTGGCCTTTGTAATTTGTCTATATAATGTCTTTATATATTTTGTATTGATGAATAAACAAAATACCTTTTCTACTCATATCAAAATTCTTCTTGGTATCATAGCAATGAAGCTCTCTTGGAATCCCATCCTTTTCTATCCTATACCTTTTTTGATAACCCGGTTTTTTTAATGGTTGTTGCTACTTCTGAAACCACTTCTACCATTATTGCAAAGCCAGTAGGCCCAAAGCTTGCCAATTCTGATTTTCATTCCTGTTAAGGTTTAGTCTCCTAATCTATTTTGGATTCTTTTCCTTATCTCTTTAGCTTTCTAATTGGACTCTAACTTTATTTCCTTTTTTTGCCCTAACACTAGAGTATAAATATGTATGTTTCCTCCTTTGTAAATTAATGAGAATACAAAATTCCTATTCTCTCAATAAGTCCCACTCAGTTCAGATCACTACCATCCATTTAAATGGTAGTAATTTCCTGCGTTGGTCTCAGGTTGTCCGTTTGTACATCAAAGGTCGTGGGAAGATTGGTTATCTGATTGGCGAAGCTACAGTGCTAGAAAAAACTAATGCTACTTATGCAACTTGGGATGCAGAAAATTCCATGATAATGGCTTGGCTGGTGAATGCTATGAGAGAAGATATTAGCGCAAATTATATATGTTACTCCACTGCCAAAGAGCTTTGGGGCAATATAAATCAAATGTATTATGATTTTCATAATCAATCTCAAGTTTATGAATTGGAGACCAAATTAAGGGAAATACGATAGGGAGAAAACACTGTCACTAAGTATTTCAATACCCTCAAAGGATTATGGCAGGATCTCGACATATTTATGGACTACAAACGGAAATGCTTAAAAGATGGAAAGCACTACATAAAGATGGTGGAGTGTTCCAGAATCTTCAAATTTTTTGCTGGTCTTAATTTGGATTTTGATGAGGTGAGAGGAAGAATTATTTGAAGACAACCTCTACCCCCCATTGTAGAAGTTTTTTCTGAAGTTCGTAGGGAAGAAAGCCAGAGAAGTGTTATGCTGGGAAAGAAGTATTATGTTGAAATTTTTGCCCTAGCAACTTCTACTGCTAATGCCACAAGTTGGACCTCTAATATCCCTAAGTGGACAGATGGCAAAAACCAAATTTGGTGTATTTTTGCAACAAGCCTTGGCATACTCATGAAACATGTTGGCAGATTCATGGAAAGCCAACAGATTGAAAATCCAAGGGTAAAAGAAACAAAAAACCTAGAGTACAACCTTATCATAATAATGTTGTTGCTAATACTACTGAAATGCCTTCTTTGAGTAGGGAACAGATAGAACAACTTCTAAAATGATTGAAATCCAATCCATCAACTACTACTCCTGTTGGTTCATTGGCACAAATAGGTAGTGTTTTTTCTTTTACTTCTATCTTTTCATCTATGCCTTGGATAATTGATTCAGGTGCATCGGATCACATGACAAATCTTTCAAAATTGTTTCAAACTTATGTTCCTTGTTCGGGTAATCAAAAAATCCGGATTGCAGATGGGAGTTTCTCATCTATTGTAGGGAATTCAATCAGTTCTACATGTTCCTAAACTTGCTTGCAATTTGTATTCTGTAAGCAAACTTTCTAAAGATTCTAATTGTTGTGTCACCTTTTTTTATTCTCATTGTGAGTTCTAGTACCGGAGTACGGGGAAGATGATTGGCAATGCTAGGATGCAAGATGGCCTCTATTATTTTGATGAAAAGGGTTTCCAAAATAAACAACTCCGGAGCTTTGTTGACAGTGTTAGTTCTTTTTCTGTTTATGAAAAAATAATGCTCTGGCATCATAGACTTAGACATCCTAGTTTTTACCTAGTTTGAAACATTTATTTCCTAGTTTGTTTAGAGAAGTTGATTGCAATGTACTACATTGTGAATCTTGTGCTTTGTCTAAAAGTCATCGGATGTCTTACAAAATAAAATATTATTTTCCTTCAAATCCTTTTTACATGATCCATAATGACGTATTGTGGACCTTCTAAAATCTATACCTTGAATGGAAAAAGATGGTTTGTGAAATTCACTGACGATCATACTAGACTTTGCTGGATTTATTTAATGAAATCCAAATCTGATGTTGCACAAAATTTCAAGGATTTTTATACTCTCATTGAAACCCAATTCCAAGTTAAAATCAGTATTTTCAAAACTAATAATGGTACTGAATATTTTAATACTTGTTTGGGAAATTTTTTGAAAGAAAAAGGCATCCATCACATAGCTACTTGTAAGGATACACCCCAACAAAACGGTATAGCTGAACGCAAAAACCGACATTTGTTAGAAGTGGCTAGGTCCCTCATGTTTTCTAAGCATATGCCTAAATATCTTCGGGGTGAGGTTGTTTTAACCTCTTGTTATTTAATTAATAGAATGTCTAGTCGTGTGTTGAAATATGAAACTCCTCTACAAACTTTAAGAAATTTTTTTCTGAGGAATCAGTTGACCACAGATTTACCCCTAAAAAATTTTTGTTGTACGGTCTATGTTCATATACCCAACCAACTTCGAAAGAAATTAGAACCCAAAGCCGAAAAATGTGTTTTTGTAGGCTATGCTTCAAATAAAAGGGATATAAATGTTTCAATCCAACTGCTAGGAAATTTCATATCACCATGGATGTTAATTTTGTTGAAACAATTCCATTTTTTAGCAAAACCTCTCTTCAAGGGGAGAGAGCAAATGAAGATCAGTTTTGGCATGTTTCTACACTTGTTCCAACAACTTTTTCTTATGATAATACTCCTATTGATGGGACTAAATTTGTTGATAAAGAAAATCTTGGAGAACCTAGTTTACCTATGTTATAGGATAGGAATTCACAAGCAGGGGAAGAAACACTCCATAATAATTCTGAAGTACGTGTTTATTCAAGAAAAAAATTTCATCAAACTACATGAGAAAATCTAACTCTCCTAGAAGGCCAATCATCGACTCCATCAAATACTCAAAGTCCGCGTATATCAGATTCAATTCCTATTGTTGATAACTCCTTAAAAAAGGAGTTAGAACCTGCACTAAACACCTTATTGTCAACTTTCTATCCTACTATAAATTATCTGAAAAGCATAAGACCTTTATTTCTAAAATCACTAATCAATTTGTGCCAAGAAATGTTCAGGAGGCTTTTAGTCACTTAGATTGGAGGACAGCAGTTTTAGAAAAGATGAATGGCTTGAAAAAAAAATGAAACTTGGGAGTTGGTAGAATTACCTAAAGGTAAAAAGACTGTGGGATGTAAGTGGGTATTTATAATAAAATGCAAGGCTGATGGAAGTATTGAGAGATACAAGGCACGCTTGTTGCAAAGGATTCACAGAACGCTGCTGGATTACCATGAAACTTTGTACCTCGTAGCAAAAAAATTAACCTCCTCCGAGCCTCGCTCTGCGCTGAAACTAAATTTACCATCAACTAGATGTAAAAATGTTTTTGAACTGAGATCTAGAAGAAGATTTTTTATGGATCAAACCAACGACGAAGAAAAGAGTATGCGTTTGTAGGTTGAAAAAATCCTCTTTATGGGCCTGCTTAATCTAAGGCTTGGTTTGAGCAATTTGGGAAAGCAGTAAAAAGCCATGGATATACACAAAGTCAAGAAGATCATATGATGTTTTTTAAACATTCTAATGAAGGCAAAACCGTTGTCCTAATTGTTTACGTGGACGACATTATTATAACTGGTGATGTCCACTTGGAGATTAAGAAATTAAAAATGTTGTTGGCTTGAGACTATGAGATTAAAGATTTGGGGGCCTTAAAATATTTCCTTGGTATGGAATTTGCAAGATCAAGGAAATGAATATTTGTTTCTCAAAGGAAGTATGTACTAGATTTATTAAAAGAGACAGGATTAATGGATTGCAAAGCTGTTGAAAATCCCATTGAATCCAATCTGAAATTGCAACCAACTAGAGTGGAGGAAGTTATAGATAGAGAGAGGTTTCAATGGTTAGTAGGGAGGCTGATCTATCTCTCCCATACACGCCCAGATATAGCATTCATTGTGAGTATGGTTAGTTAATTTATGCACTCTCCTAGTCAGCATCACTTTGATGTTGTTTATAGAATACTTAGGTACCTAAAGGGGACTCTAGGAAAAGGTCTCTTATGTGAAGATAGGGGGCATTTGGTTGAAGCTTGCTACGTATGTTGGATTGGGTTGAAGTGTAATGGATAGGAGGTCTACTCTAGATATTGCACTTTGTTGGAGGAAACTTAAGCTACATGGCGGAGTAAAAACAGAATGTGGCTGCTTAGCAATGTAGAAGCTGAGCTAGAGCGGTTGTTCAAGGTATTTGTGAAGTTCTTGATCAAAAGATTGCTTAGAACTCAAGGTACATGCCTTCCTATGAAGGTTTTCTGTGATAATAAAGCCTAATCTATTCATGATAGACAAAACATGTAGATAGTTGACAAAACACTTTATCAAAGAAAAATTGGAAGAAGGTCTCATTTGTATGCCTTATATTCCCACAGAAGAACAAGCTGTCGATATTCTCACTAAAGGGCTACCAAAGAAGCAATTTGACAAACTAGTAAGCAAGCTGGCCATGGAAGACATCTTTAAACCAGCTTGACGGAGAGTGTTGAAAATCTTGTAAATTAAGGGTCAAACAAAGAGATTAGGAGACTGCTCTAGAATTAGGTCATAGCTGTAATTGATTTGTGTAGAATATATCCTTAAAAATCAGCTAGTGATTACTCTTGTACAGCTGTAGTTTTCTGTAGAGATAAGTTTCCTTCTTTTGGCCTTTGTAATCTATCTATATAAGGTCTCTATGTATTTTGTATTGATGAATAAACATTATACCTTTTCTACTCATATCAAAATTCTTCTCTAAGCAATTAATCATGAACAATTATCATCCCCTTTTTTGTTGTAACAATGATAGAAAAACTGATATATGAAACATTAACTGATATATCAATCCACATAAGTACCAACTAAAACCTTAGATCAAAGGGAGGTAAGAATACAAAGTTAAAATCACCATGAGAAATTAACCATGAGGTGAGAGATAGGAGTTGCCCTTCAAATTGAAAGTGAGCATTCACATGCTCTATGAGCTTGTAATCGCATTCATCATTAAATACTAACATATCTAATCAATAGGGTTGGTTTATGATTCATGACTCATAGAAGATAGAATACAGTTGTGCAATAAACTCATAAGACACTCTGCAAATGGCATTCTTATTCAGGATCTATTCTCGACAAATTAGGGTAGATCTATATTATCTTCTCCTTTATCCTTCCAAATATTCTGATTTTTATTTGATCATAGCATAAACATCAACAAAATTTAAATCAAATGACAGTAAGGGTATGAGTTGGAAGCACCATGATATGTTAACGAAGTAAGAGATAAGGGTTATCCCTCAAGACTTCAAAAGCGAGCATACATGTGCTTTATGAGCTCATGATTGCGTTCATTCACATGAGTATTCAATGCATCTATTTATACATGGAACTGGAATATAGAATCTAGTACTTGCTGAAGCCTAGACTTATCAAAAGCTTTATGGTTGAAAAAGATAATGATTATAATGAGCTCTCTCTCTCACAACTACTATGCCCTTGAGGCGTGGATTCACTTTTCTTCAAAGGCGTATCCTACTCCATTGCCAAATTATATATATATATATATATATATATATATATATATATATATATATATATATTGATGAAGGGAAACTACAAAGCTAAAACCTTACAGAGGTGATTGAACAAAGAACCGCAATAATCTTCAAAATTAATAAAGGTAACATCTTTAGAAAATTTGATAAACTTGGTTAATGCAATTCCACTACATAAATCTCTTCATTCTTGATTAAATAAGCAATAGGTCCATAAATGTGGATCATATGTTTAGACCATGTGCTCTATTCAATGAGAGCACATGATCCTCATACATTGTGCTATAATCCAAACTTGAGAACCCACCTTCTTAGGATCTTAGCAATGATGAAACAGAGAAACTCCTTGAGAATGAGTAGGCTGTCGATAAGTGGCCATCATGCACTATGAAGAGTTGAAACTATCAATATGTTGGCTCACAAAATGACGCAATTAGTTTAAAAAAAAAAAAAAATTGAATTTCGTACTCGTAAGAAGATACATAAAAGACAATTGAAGATCGTTACTAGGACCCAAGTTATTTAAGTGAAACTAATTAAAGATATAAAAACAATACGGTTGTGGTGTTTGTCATACAAGGTGAGTGAGATCTCAGTGGTTTTCATATAAATGAAGCCTTGGACCTTAGCAAAGAATACAAAATAAACTTTAGAAATAGTAACAAAATCAAGGGCTTTATAATAGACATTGAAGTGATCAAAAGAGTCATTGCTATAAGTTGGCATGAGCCCTTTGTGGGAAATGAGTGTACAAAAGAATGTTGAGTTGTCCAATTCTGCTTAATTTGAACTTCTGGTTTTGAGAAGGTTAAAAATGATTTGTCATAGAAAAAAAAATGGAATTAGAAGTGGCATATTTGAGAAATTAATCAAAATGATATGAGAAATGTAGAAGTTTGGAAAATAATTTAGAGAAAATGGAAACAATTTAATACATAATTTAATAACAGTTAACGAAAGATTGTTGAGAGTACAAAAGTGCACTATGTATGTATGTATGTATGTATGAAAGAATAATTATGAGAAAAAGGCTCTCTTTTTGTTTGTATCTTTTTTATGACAACAATTTTGTTATGTAGAAAAGAAAGTTTGTTAAATAGTAATGTAATTGGTATGTGGAAACTACAATCAAAATTAAGGAAATCATCCAACAAAAAAGGATACCTATGGGCTGATCACAGTCATAACTGTGTTCTTTATTTATAATGAGCTATAACATGCAAAAGCCAAATAGGGTACCCCAATATGATGTCAAACCTAGGACCAAATCTATTACAAGTAGTTAGAGAATTTTGGAAGAATCAAGCCAACTTATATATGATTACATCAACGGACATATGACTACATCTCACAATTGTTATAGTCTTTTGCACTTTAATTTAAGGGACTTGTTCTGTTGTTGAAGTGATGCTCGTACACGAGTTATGGTGCACGATGAATATTTGTGACATAGCAGGAGAGTCTGCCATATTGGCTGCCACAATAGTCTACTCCATCACTCAAATGGTGGCAAAGTGGTAATCATGATGGCAGCAGCGGGTTCACTAATGGCATTAGTGAAATTTCACTTTATCAATCAGTGAAATGGTAATAAATTTCACTAATGAATTTTATAGATCCATTCTGTGTGTGATCTAAAGTTATGGGTGACTTGCATAAATCTGAGGGGAGTTCTCCAATTAGGTAATTAAGCTATTTACACTTTTATCTTAGTTCTGATAGTAGTTGCCACGTAACGTAGCTTTCACCAAGGAAACCCACCTATATTCTTCACATGTTTAGCCCAAATTTGCCATTAATTAACTCTGACATTTGTGACATAGCAGGAGAGTCTGCCATTTTGGCTGCAACAATAGTCTACTCCATCACTCAAATGGTGGCAAAGTGGTAATGTGATGGCAGCTTGTGAGTTCACTAATGACATTAGTGAAATTTGACTTTTATCAATTGAGTGAAATGGTAATAAATTTTCTCACTTCAATGGATTTTACTAGATCCATTCTGTATTAGTGATCTAAAGTTATGGGTGAAACTTTGATAAATCACAGGGGGAGTTCTCCAACTAGGTAATTAAGCCATTAACACCCTTTATCTTAATTTTGATAGTAGTTGCCACGTAACTTGACTTTCACCCAGGAAACCCCACCTATATTCTTCACATGTTTAGCCCAAATTTGCCATTAATTAACTCTAACATTTTTCCATGTTAAAGGCATAATATTCATATTAAACCCAAATCCTATAAGTTTGAGCTTTTAAGAGAGTTGGTCATTTAACATGGTATCAGAGCCTAGTTTGGCAGGAGATACTGGGATCTGAGTCACCTCTCAACAATTTATTCTATTTGGCTGATTGAAAAGTCCACAAGACTCCTCTATTTGGTTTGTTGACTCTATGTGTAGGTATGGAGCTGCACATGAGGGAGAATGTTAAAGGCATAATATTCATATTAAACCCAAATCCTACAAGCTTGAGCTTTTAGGAGAGTTGGTCATTTAACATGCCAAAACTCCCTTCCATTCAGCATCGCATTTGGCAATATATGAATTATTGACTATAATAGAATGTAACTACTATATGGCAGGGAAGATTCGCTTTTGGAGCAATTTCCCAAAATTTTCTAAAAGCAAGGTCTAGAACTACTGTTTTATCATCCAAGACAAGTCTTTTTCTCAATGTGGATTGTCAATTCCAGTTGAAACTACACAGGCAAGAAAATTCGACAACCCTAGTATTTTTTAACCGGAGTTTTTCCTTGATACAGAGACCTTGATGGTAATCCTACTAGAGAGCGTGAGCAGATAGAACAAAAATCCGTCCCAACTCAGCGATAACACCATTGCAAAGCCAGACAAAAAGGAGATTTAGCAATAGACAGATCAATTTGTAAGGACATCGATTATTGCAATGTCCAGAGCTCTGCAATTTGTCTGATACATTCTTCTTATTTGATTTATTTCTGACCATCCAATTAATCAGATATGATCTCAAAATATTGATAAAGCTCAATGGAAAAAGGAGGGTCAACGAAAAATTTCGGGGTGGTATCAATAAATTCTCGTTACCAATAAAAGTAAGGGTACAGTATGGTGCCCAATCATCACATCTTGAGTGGTTGCCACTGTTACTGTCAAGTTCTCGTTGAGTTCTTGGCCGCACTTCTGATCCTTTTGTCAATCTATGAAGTCCATCCATTTCAATTTTATGACTGATTTGTTTCAGAAAAGAAAGACTGTTCAGATGTCAATCAATTTGTTAACTTCTGATGATAATGTTATTTCAGACTCACAATTCTCTTCTCTCATGAACTCCAGAATTAACACATATCCTATATTATATCATCTTCAATTATGTTTAACGGTACAATCTTTATCCAAAAAGCATTCTACATAATCTATAACAGATTTAATTGTTCAGATCCTTAGAAAACGTTATGAGTCATCTTGATAAGAAGAAATGCTCTAGAGTAAAAGTTAATGAATCAAATAATAATATAGTTAACATTTAAGGATCCTTAAACCAGTTAGAACTCTTCATGTTGATATTATGTCACTGATAAAAACCAAAATAAGAGATAACGATGGTTTCACGTAGATACTACACCAAAGTCACGAGAGATAATTTATCTAGAATCCCGATACAACTAAGCAAAATCCAAGTTTACCCGGTGGAACTGGAAGAGTTTGATTTAACACACCGGCGGTTTCGGTGGACCAGAACCCTGGGCTTTTACAATATGTTCAATTTGCCAGACGATCAGACCGGATAATAATGAAAACCAGCATTCCGCCAGCAGAATTCGATTTGCGATCATGGCACATTCACGACACGATCAGAATCGTATTTCATGAATATATGATATCAGCGAAATACCACAGGTTCGAATTTGTCCCGTACGATAAATCATCCAATTATTTTCCGTTTAAAGTCATCAGATTGTAATCTCTTTGAAAACATATGATCTCAACCAATCTTCATGATTGAATCTTCCAACTGACGACGACAGAAATAACCATTTAGGCAACTTCAATCATGTTCTGATCTGGTTATCTCGTCATCTGCGTTTGATGTTGATTCAAAACACTTTCAGATCTTCACGACAATACTCAATCAACAAATTATGTTGATTTAAACTGGATATTTCCAAAAGATTTATCACCACAAGATTGACCAATGATACAATCTGGTTGTTATACACTTCATCAATGATGATGCGCAATGTTCCGCTCCACTTTGTAAAACAAAATGATGCACAGATATAAAGTTCCATTGTACAGATTATAACACAGTTTGAATAGTCACATTTAATTGATATCATTCACAGCAGAATATAGAATTAGAATCTATTAACACACAAAAATGCAACTGGTTTCAGGTAATTTTATCTACATAATCATTATACAAAGATATATTGTTTTATATTTAGCAAAAAGGAGTTTTCTTCTTCCAACAACAGATTAACATGATATCTGAGAGGTCGGATCCATTAACAGATTTACAAAGGGCAAATAACAAACCTCTGTAATTTTCAGGTCGCTTCCAAGGCACTTAGACTTAATGATCCACTACTCACGTCAACGATGGAAAAATGACGAAGAGATATTTACGATCGATCTTGTGCAATCAGAGGTTAACGATGTCGCCCGTTCAATCAAATCCAAAGGTAATTTCTGTTTCTCAATAATTCTTCCTCTGCAAGATTCGCATTTTACCCCAAAGCTTTGAGAACGCATGAGAGTCATTGAACTCATCTGTAGATTCCATTACATCACGATTGTGTTGAAACATTTTTATCTGAATCGCAGCACCATATTAAGTTTTCAAAATATCCATGTTAATTTTGCAGGACTTTAGAAAGTAGTTTAAGAACAAAAGAAGGCAGCAACCTTCTGAGCTACCCAACCTCGAATTTTGGTTTATAGTGAACCATACAAAATTATCGGTTTCCTAATCTGACATATTATAATATGGGTATTTACATCAGCTTTCTGCCTTCTGTCCTCAGAATACAAAACAATGCTCATTTTTAAACAGTATGATCACATTTTTTGATACACACTTTAGAATACAAATTACAACTATCCACACCGTGATTCAACTGGATCTTCCCAACATGTCTCCCGCATCTTTTAGTAAACTGGTACGCTTCCGCTGGTGAGTTTAAATGATTACGGGTGCACATTTACTATTTAATTTTAAAATGTGAGTAAATGTTTCTCAAAATCAAGAGAATCAGAAAATTTTCCAAAGATATTGGTTTAAATCCTAGTTTGTCAAGATTCACTTGTGCACCAAAAGGTTTTACCCGATCGACTGAAGGTTTAGTGGATAAACCACGGCACTCAAGAGAATCACAATAGAAATGAGTAAAAGGAAGTTTGCGTTCTGAAATGATCTGAAAAACTGTATTAATCATATTTTCCAACACAACATCTTCTGATCATATTTTTCTTGCACTATATGAATCCTCCAGATATATAAAGGACCTTTCTCTGAAAACCGGATTTTCAATTAGTTCAATTATTGTTCAAGCTAAAAATTCAATCATATCCATTTGAGAATTTGTTAGTTTCAATCATCGATGATGGTTCGGTTTGTAAAATTAATCTTCTTCAATCAAAGATTCAAGTTTAATATTCCACCTATCAATACAACTTGAGAAATGATCCAACTTCATTTGTCATCACAAGAAGTTCCAAATTATCGGGTTGTCATATCCAACGCTTTGATATAGAAGGCGTTGGATGACCAGCTTCCCTCTCCTCCCGTCAGTTATTATTTTGTCACCTCAATCTGAGCAACCATATGTCCCATATCACCAGCCAGGAGTTTGGTGTCTGATCACTACTGGGTCAACAACACAGCTTGTCAATTGATCACATGGTTGATGTTTAAGGATCTTTGGCACAAACCAAATCTTATATGTCTCTCATGATAATATATAATTTTTAATAGTTACTATATCCATGATAACCCAACCATGCTCTGCTTAAAGAGAAGTCGTCATAACACAGATCAAGTTTACAATGGAGGTCCCAAATCTGTCACCTCTTATAACTTATCTCTATTTGAAAGGATTTGAAAAGTCCATGGAGACTATTTGTTATCGAGACTCCATGGAGACATCGACACTGCCAGGTTAAACATATAAGATATTCATATTTCAACCAACCCATGTTGAGCTTCTTGGTATAATTTGGTCACAATAATTTTCAAGTTTTCCTCAGCAACCCGGGCGCCGGGATTCTTTCAGGAAACAGAGTCGTTTCTTAATATTCACATGCAGAAAACTCAATCATAATCATGAACAAACAAAGATGTTAAGAGATAGAAAGAAAGAAATCTCACTTCTTTTACTAATAAATGAATACAATATTCGTTCCATACACATTATTTATACATGAATACAGTTATAGAGCAGAAAAATAACAAAACAGAATAAAAGAAAAGACATGATAATAACTGTTAATAATATATGATTCTCAATCACTAAAGATATGATTCAAACATATATAATCAGAAAGAAGAGAACAGAGATGGCATATACAATTTGGGAAAAATAATCAAAACTACAATGAAAACAAGATCAAATTAGAGAAGCAAGTAAGATTCTTCCACTGAGATACATGAACTTCTCATAGATATGAGATTTGTTCACTCACCATGGGATGATGATTCCACGATTACTTAGAAGATATTCATCATGATTCTTCATCAATGTGCATGATATTTTCTGTTTGTCAATGGCTGTTATATTCTCGTCATCAATCATGCTTATATTTCATTGTCACGTACGGTATATCAATAATACTTCCTGATATGTTAATTTGAACTCAAATCATAAGTCATGATCTGACACAATAAATACACTGGCAGAACAACAAAACAAATGATTCATTGTACTTTCTTACTTCTTTACACAAATATCTATGAAGATTCATTAGTTACAAAGAATCTGAACTCATGTCAGATATGGTAGAATTATATTCTGCTTCTGACTCGGTAGTGATTTATACAGAATCAACTAATGTTGGAATCCATAAGGCATCTCCATGAAAAGGTATGCAATTTTTCTGTAATACCTTTTATCTCCTCATAAAACTTTACCCGAAACTCCATTTTGTGCCATGCTACCATGAACTCGCCAAGGCCGAAAACCCATTTTTTTTGCCATGCTATCTATCAGTAGAATCTTGTAAAGGTTCACATCTTTACCCATTGTGAACTTGGGAGTATTAGTAGAAAGGCCATGAATTTAAATCTTGTTATTCCAAAAGAAATAGGTCTAAATTCACTAAACTTTAATTAATTGACTGCTAAGACCAACATGGATTGATCTTTCCCTGGTACAAGTTTGGCGTATTACATTTGGCTACTTTAGAGACATCTTTCTCCATTTTCCAGAAAGTTTTTGCTTGATCTAAACAAATTTAACCCAAGACACAGGCTGAAAAAAGTTAGAAGGTTGAAGCTTGGCAAAGCACACATACAAGTGAAGAACTGTTCCATTATATACAATTTTCCGTTTAAGTCTTAAATTACTACCTTTGGAATCATCAAGGTGTTACATCATTGTGTTCATTTTGAATCATGTGGGTTATAATATTTTCTTTCTTTTGGATCATGTGGTGAGAGTTGCGCCAGATGATTTGATCGCTCCAGAGCTTCAGCTCAATCTGAAAAATTCTCTTATTCAGTCCTCCTTTGGTTTGAGTTTTTTTGCAATATCAGTTTTCAGACATTGTATGCTTTCGTTGATGAACTAGAGGGCACACTAGAGTGGTCTTGGCTCTTATTTTGTTTCTTCCTTTTCATTGCTTATGTTAGTTGGATTCCCTTCTTCAGTAAGAAAGACCCTCCTCTCTTGGGGAGGCTCTTTTGTGGGAAAGAAGTAGAAAAAAGCTTGGAAGGCCGCCCCACTTTATCATGTTTGACAACAAAGTCTTCTCAGCTCAAAGAAAGGAATCCTCTTTTTTTTGTAACCTGTGCTCTTGGTCAAATATGTACATTGTAGATAGTCCTAGAACCTTGGTTGATTTTTTTACTAGGTTGGATTGTAAATGAGGGTTGGTGGATATAGTTGAGAGGCGATGGGTTTTTTTTTTCTCCCCCTTGTTTCTCTTTCTTTTGTCCCCTTAGTGGACCCTTCTGCCCACCCACCCCTGTATAATTGTAGGTTTCCCCTGGTGCTTTTGTAGAATATATTTCTTCTTTGCTCATCAAAAAACAAAGAGTTAAAAAGTGACAGCCAGCAAAGTATCAGCGAGATCTGCTTCACAAATACTAGGGACACTTGATTGTTGGTATTCAGATGATAGACTCCTATCCAGACTCAGATTCTAGGGTTTCAGGTGAGTAACCCAACACCTGGATACATACATTCAGAATAGAGATATACTCAATATGAATGATATTTAACAAGCTGGAAAAGGAGAAGGTGGTTCAGTTCATAAGTACTAAATTGAACCAATCCAGCGGGGTAGCTGGTCCGCTTTCGGTTTGCTCCCACGCCCATCAGTTCGAGTCCCTTAAGGGCAATGAGAATTTTACTATTGCTCACTTTAGGGGCTCTCCAAGGATATTAGTCGAGGTGCATACTTTTCTAGAATCAATGAAATACTTCTCTAGATTGGACCATTACTCCCCACCTTGGATCAATTCCATTCATTGTTTACCATATGAAATACTTCATTGGACAGCTATGAAAAAAAATTCTAAAGCAAAATGCAACCTCACCCCTTGGCCAAGAATGAAGAATCAAAAGAATTTTGGATTGATGGACAGGACAAGCAAAGCAGGATATACAAAAATTGCATGGTGGTCTGGTTCGATTGTAATGGAACACCATGAATGTAAAAATTCAAGCCAAACATCTTTCTTGAGAATAGAAATGATGGAGCTAGGAATCATGCAAGCCAAATCAAATGAAACAAATAAACCCAATAAAACAGAATAACACACCCAATAATATTAGACAGAGATACAGCAGCCAGCCGATAAAGAACGGGTAGTAATTGCATAATGTAGTAATGCTTATGGAAAAAGCATAGCATTGAATAAAGAAAGACATACACTTTGTTTGGTTTTGCTGTGCTGATGCGGATATCTGGTCCTCAACAGGAAAATATGCTCAAGCAAGAAAAGGAGCTGTTAGAGAAGGAGGTAAAACCATTCTCTTCTCCTCTCCTCTCCCTGAAAGAAAACATAACACAGTCAGTCACACCCACCTCCACATACATCTTTCCCCCCACAATAATCGGAGTTTTGGGGCAAAATAGCCTTTGTTGCCAACTCCTAAAGAAGAAAGAAGCAACTAAGGTTTCATTTTTAAATAAACGGCTTTAGAAATGAAACCATAGTTGACAAAAAATTTGAGTATCTCTCTTAGATTGTATAAAAGGACTATATTGAATAATAGTTTAAAAAGAAAGCTAAAACTAATATTTGCTTTAAAAAAATGGTCAATTTGACCCCCCCCAAACTTCAAAAATCGATAATATATAGCTGATGATGGATCGATCTTTACACAGATAGCAGGAATACGGAAGGAAAAAGAAGAAGACATGAGAGAGTGGTCGATTGGGAAAGACCAAGAGGATCCGTCTAACACGGAAGAGCTCAGTACTCAACAAAGAACACTATCGCTGCTGAGAGGTTAGAAATCGCCCTAACGGCTGGAATCGCCCACCCAGATTGACCTTTTTTCTTCTTCTCTTTTTTCCAAATCTCATTTCTGCAATGACATTTTTTTATTTTAATGGCAGTTATCGTATCCAAGCAAGTTGTTTCTGTATCAATAATTTTAGTTAGAATGTGTATTTGACCAAATTGAAAACGGCAGATGTAGTCCTTCTGTACAAGTACAACCCGGTGCCCTATTCCCATTGGGATGTGATTTGTATGTTGTAGTTTATTACGGTAAAATTCTCTGTCCTAGTGACGTTGCTTGAAAACTTAGGATTGCCCATGATTGGTTGATAATCTTGGTAGGAGGTACTCATACGGATCTCATTATGGAGTGACACTTTAAAGCTTGGATAGATTTTCCCACTCTTATATCATGTATGGATATATATTATTGGTGTTTTTATTGAGATTCGTACTCATCAAGAAAATGTTATCCAATGCCCCAAAAGAAGGGTTTGAAGTGAAATCGGCTCTATCAACTGTGATAGGATAATGCGTAATGGGGAATCATGTCAAGGGACTCGTCCCTCCTTCATGCTTAGTACGATTATTTTTGCCAGCTTTCAAGGAAACTTGATTTATGTAATTTGGACATGTTAGGTCGGTGTTTGATATGCCCGAGGTGAAGGATATCCGACTTCTTCAAATCATATACTCGATGTGTGTTTGACAGTTATCGGATCCACTTTCACCCAATTCGTGTTCGGATAATTCGTGTTCGGGTCTCCGGATCACTCGTACACCAAGTCTTATGCCATGATGTGTTCTGTGGAAAAAATACGTTCTGACACCCTTTTTTTTGCCTTTTTTTTGTTATGCAGAGGATAAGTACCATACGGGAATCCGGGACTCTTATCCGTTGAAAATTGAAATACACTGCCAGTTCCACTTTTTGCGGCAAATGGTGAACCTGCCCTGGTTTCTTTACTTCTTAGGGCGTTTATTTATTTTATTTTTCATGTCCTATTTAACAACGGTTCTAAAGAGACAGTTTTTATTTTTTTTCCAAAATAATTGTTGAAAAAATGTTTATTATATTTTTATAAAATAAAATCTTTTTGTTGATTTAATTAAAATACCTTTTGAAAGTCAAAATATCACAAATTTGACTATCCGACCATTTTTTATATCTTATTTTTTTATAAAATTAACTTATTATTTTAAGAGAAAATAAAAAAGCCTTTTTGTTGAAAATTTATAGATTTTCTAGGAAAAATACATGATGCTTTTTTTTGGAAAGAAAACTCGATTTCATTACCGCAATTTATCAGCCAACCACATTAGGCAAGATGGACTTTTGGGGCTCAAGCCAAAATATAGGTTCTAGCTGACCTATGGGCTGATGGGATGCTTTCCTATTTGATTTATTTTTTTAAAAGACATACTTTCTTGAAACATGAAAGCATGTCTTTTTATTTTTTTCTGTTTTAGGTTTCATGTTTTAAGATATCTTATTTCTTGAACTTATAAATAAGCAAGTGAGAAGTTTAAAAGAATCATTCCAAGAAATCTAAGAGAGATAGATAAAAAGGAGGCGGGAGAGAAAGGAAAAAAATATTAAAGAGAATGTTGAGAGGCATATTCTCAATCTGAGAAATTTCTATAACAAGAGAGTGTGAGGTTATCTCTAATTTTATATATACACTAAGATTATAATATTCTCTTGGGAGAAATCAGAATGTATAGCATTTTGAGAGAGCTAAGAATTATTTTATTGTCTCGTGGTTTTTCCTTTCATCTTGAAGGGTTTTCTTCTACATTTTTGTATTTATTTTCTCATAAGAGGACTATTCACGTATACGATACTATTCATATATACGATACTATTCACATATATGATTACTATTCATCCGACAGCTTAAATAAATACTACTAGAGAGTAAGATGAGCAACAGGTTTATCATTCATCATCCCTAACAAAGGGTATCAAAGCAATTCTTCGTTTCAAGATACTTACACATTGTTAATCGACCTTCACATCAAAAGACTTTTCGAGATTACTATTGCTCTAGATACCATATATTGAAGTCAATTAAAGATGACAATCAGAAAGATGAGATTATACATTCTCAGGCAACAATAACTTTACCCTCTAACAGAGACGGATGAAAGACCTGCT
Organism: Tetrastigma voinierianum; assembly: GCA_016808115.1. Taxonomy (NCBI): domain Eukaryota; kingdom Viridiplantae; phylum Streptophyta; class Magnoliopsida; order Vitales; family Vitaceae; genus Tetrastigma; species Tetrastigma voinierianum. Next base: position 44,719 of record JAEQBH010004811.1, on the reverse strand, counting down.
TATCTAGCAAAGGTCCATAAGGCATTATCGAGCAAGTCCAAGATGCCATAAACCATGAAAGAAGTCGAATGGGAAGTGATGGACGAGACTGGCTACTAGTGCAATACAACTCAACCTTTCAGACGAAATACTAAACAACATCAACGTGGAAGACTGCACAACTACATAAGAGATGTAAAACCTGAAATTTTTCCGAAAAATGGCAAAACGGTAAATTATCGTTAGTGTACAAGTTACAAAATTTGAATTTTTCTAGATTTCGAATCGACGAATACACTCACTGTTATTCTTCAAGGAAATCAAGCTTACCTGCATAGCTACACTAAACATTACGACACAATTTTCTAGCATTGAGTGTTCGTGGACCCAAAAACTGGATTTAAAAATTCTAAAGCGCAAAATAAATTAAATAAAATTCATTTTAAAATAATTTGAACTTAAACCGAGCATAATAAATTATTTCGGGACAAAAATGGACCCAAACCAAGCATGGACACATGGCGCGACGTGGGCCTTATCTTTAAAACTTAAGGATAAGTTAGAAAAGTCAAATTTGAGAAAGGAGGCGCAGATTTCTTATTATTGTTCTTACCGTGAGAGAGAAAGAGGAGAGGAGGAGAGAAATCCAACATTTTTTTTCTCGATCCACGGACTCTGTCGACCGCACTGGTCTGCAAGCGCAACGAAAGCTTCATCTACTCCGACGGCGGCTACGCATGTGGATACCGAAAACACGATTTCAACTGAGTCTCCGAAATCAAAGTGTTCTGCGCTTGTGTCATTCACTTTAATTTCCTAGAGTTTCTTCTACTAATCATCAGGATTCTTCTTACTTTGGTTTATTTTCCGCCTCTAAGGGCTATTCGTCGTGTTTTCGCCTCTCTAAGGGTCAAGCTGGGTTAAAAAAATGTTTTTATAGCCTCCCAAGGCTATTTCGACTAAAAATCGCCATACCTCCTTGTGGGCCAGTTTTGGCTTGAAAATCAAGTTTCAGTGGCCCTAGGGCTGCTTCGACCGATAACTGCTCTGCAGAGTCTTGTGTGGCCGCTTTTGGGGTTGGAAAAATGCTTTATAGCTCCTTAGGGGTTGTTTGGCTGAATTTTTGGGTTGTGGGAATGTTGTCTTGTTTTGGCCCTATGAAACGTCCAAATTTTGAGACTGATTTTTGGTATAGAAAAAGAGGGAATTTGGACTAGTGTCCCTCATGGAAATTGTAGCTACAATTGTTAACTTGATGTTAAGCTTTTGAATCACCCAAATTAGACCTCTATAACTCAAGAGAACTATTTTCCTGATTCACATGTGCTACTCTGTTGACCTACATACCATTCAGATTGGGATTGATTGCCCAGAAAATGAGGAAATTTGATTAGTGTCCTTCGTGAAAATTGTATCTACATCTAAGAACTTGATGTTAGGCTTTTTGAATAACCAAAATTGGACTTCTATAACCTGCTATATCCATTTTTCCGATCACATAGTCGCTCTGCTTTGACTTACACACTATCCAAATTTTGGGACTGATTCTGCTGGGGAAAAAGATGGAATTTGGATTAGTGTTCTCCATGGAAATTATAACTGCATTTGTAAACTTGATGTAGGTTGGTTCACCTAAATTTGACATGTACAAATTTCAAGTTTCGTCCATTTCCTAAGATCAAGTGGCACTAGCCGTTTAACGCTCATATTCAGATTGGGACCGTTAGGGACTTATTTCTTATCCGAAAGTTCTAACTATTCTATAGTCTATTATGGCTTGTTGTGTGGAATGTTTTGTGGGCATCTCTATGTCACAATTGGTCTTGAGGATCAAGTAGTCATCAAGCTGAAGCCTGAGTATGTCTGCGTTAACTGACAGAGGTCATTGCGCGCGGTCATAAATGTATCGATACGCCATGAGTTTCAGATTATTAAGGCTATCAGACATTGTTTGGGTTATTTGTGGACCTTGCAGAATGTCACAATTTGGCAGAGGATAAAGTATGTCATCGCTTGATTGGTGACGACCCGCTGATGTTGAATTATGTGTGTGCAAAGAAAGTTGACATGAAATGTGATCGTTTGGAAATTTTATACCGATTGATATATCTGTTCATGATGGCTGGTATATGTATGATAAAATTGTCCATATAGAATTCATCATATATGTAACATGGCGGGCATGAAATGCTACACTATCAGATATGCACTGTGGATACCATGAAATGGGTGTGAGTGGATGGTTATAATCACACCGTGATCATGTTTAATTCGGTAATTGGACATTGAGACAACCAATACACCGCACATTGTATACATGAAAATTAAAATATGTGCTCAGTATTAGCAAGCAGGATAATTCCAGTAAAGCCCCGTTATTTTTTGTTATACATATGTGTCCAACGATGAAAGCCCGATAAAGTGTAGAAAGGCTTGCGAAGCTTGTGATGAGACCCCGGAAATTCGCTACTCACAAAAAGACATGTGGTTTTGAATATAAATGATCATTAAGGTGTAACATCCAAAAAGATTTTGGTTTGAAAAACAAATGAATTTTGTTGTAAAAGTATCATTTGATGTAATCCACAAATGATGAGTTTATCACACTTAACATCACATGGTACATAGAGCCTGTAAGACTCAGCATGGTACATGATCAGTCTCATCTCATTTCATTACATGTAGGATTCCATAGTAGAAATTTCATGTTTTTACTTAATGCGAATGTGAATCAAGGAACATGACCATTGCACGGCATTGTGCCAGGAGTAAATTTCATGTGAGTTTACTCTATCGCGTAGCTCACCCTTTGGCGGGATCCCCCTTTCAAGTGTAGGAGTACATTGTGATGGTGTTCACCGAGCCACCAGAAGAAAGCCTGCTATGGCTTTCTGCAATCATTTTTGTAAAGATGTTTGGAAACGAACTAGCTTCGAGCATGTATTTTTCAGATAAGAAAGGTTGTAATTAAATTATTATGACTATGATAATATAGCTTGTATATTTTTTAAGATGGATAAATAGTCTGACAAGCTACTTTACTCATAAATGGACCCCGTGCAGCCATTTATATTTGGCCCCGAATGGGTCATGTTATCAGATATCCCACAGCTGTATTTTGCGAGCTCCCCGTACAAAGAAGACTCTGGTCCGATTAAATTACGGCCCTTGGTGAAACAATCACAATGCTGATATTTACATTCGACATCCACGGTTTTCAGAGGTTGACAATGGATAATGAACCCTCGATTTTTGTGGACGCTACAAGAGATCTTCGAGAGATCGAGAAATTGTACATGGCGAACAACTCGGTTTAATAAGTCAGATGGAAGAAGGTTGTATAGTCAAGGCATGTCGAAAATACGAGCGCGCTACAACATTTGGAGAAGTTCAATGGCCTTATCTCTCAATTGTTACAATAAGTAACTTTGACAGATAAAGATAAGGTTATACCTTTAGCATCCTAATCTCACCATGAAAACCTAGTGACTACCCTATTATACGGGAAGAACACTTTGAAATTATAAGTGTCGTGATCCTTCATGTTTGGCAATAAGATGTGTTAAGTTGTCAACAAACGAGTCATGCTATCAAGTTATAGAAAATAGAGGTAGAAGCAAAGGCATAATGTCAAGACCTAAGAATGACAAATCCAAAGGAAGGTCGAAATCAAGAGGCCTTGTTATCACTACGACAGACAAGGTCACATGAAGAAAAATTGCCAAGTATGGAAGCGTGAACAAAATCAAAGAAACCAAAAGAAGGAAGAGAACAAGAACACCACTACCTCACATGCGCGACGAAGATGTCAGAAGGTCGCCAAGAATGCCATGCTGGTGACCGTATGATCAATGGGTGGTCGACATCATTGCGGTCACACTACGTCGGCCAAATATAAATTTTAGCACTTACAAAATAGAGACTAAAGTAAAGATGAGAAAACATCGCACCCACATATCAGGGGAATCGAGATATTTGAACATGCATATAGGTTACCAATTGATTTTCGAGAGATGTGAGGCATGTTCCAGATTTACGCCTCAACTTGATGTCCAAAATCGCCTTAGATAAAGAAGGCTTCCTGAATTATTTCAACAACGGGAGATAGAAACTCACCAAAGGAACGCGATCACAAGTAAGATGAGAAGTTTATCAGACGCTTTACAAACCCTCGGGGAAGATATGTAAAAATTGGTTGAATGTAGCAACAAATTCCTCACTAAGTTTGTGGTACTAGAGACTTTGCCACATGAGTGAGAAGGGGCTACATATTTTGGCAAAGAATAACTCCATTCCCTTTACCAAAGGTACACTACTCGATCCTTGTGATTACTGTTTACTTGGAAAGCAACATAGAGTTTCATTTAGCAGCAAATCTACTAAGAAGTCAGAAATACTAGAACTCGTATATTATGATATTTGCGGTCCCATGAAGGAAAGTTTAGGAGGATACAAATATTTTGTAACCTTCTATCGATGATGGCCAGCAAACATGGGTGTATTTGTTGAAGTCAAAAGACCAGGTATTTCAGAACTTTCAACAGTTTCACGCCATGGTGGAAAGAGAAACCGGGAGGCCATTGTAGTCCCTTCGTATAGATAATGGAGGTGAATACATTTCTCGTGAATTCAAAGAATATTGCTCCAAACATGGGATTCGACATGAGAAGATGGACGGTCTCAGGCACCCCTCAACACATGGTGTAGTAGAAAGAATGAATCACACCATCAGAGGGAGAGTTAACGATAAGGTGAACTCCGCAAACCGCAGCTTCCTAAGTCATTCTGGAGCAAATTTATGCTTATCAGTCGTTATCTAATCAACAGAGTCTACCCGCTCGAGCTCGATGTCCTGCAGAAGGTATGGACAAGCAAAGAAATTTCTTATACCTATCTAAAAGGTGTTCGAATGCAAAGCATTCATACATGTACCAAATGAGCAAAGAACAAAGCTAGATGATAAAGCCATACTATGCATCTTCATTGGCTATAGAGATGAGGAGTTTGACTACAAATTTTGGGACCAGGAGATGAGGAAGGTTACGAGAAGCAGAGATGTTGTTTTTCATGAAGATCAGACAATGAAAGATTCTAACAAAGAAGAGCAGTAGTCATAAAAAAGTTACCATAAATGTAACTATTGATCCTCCCCTACAATTCACAAGTTAAGAAGATGCTCAGAATGAGGGTGATACTCCAGAAGCAATACTTGATGATAGTGATGAAGATAGCATACCATCATAGGAGCATGATGATCAGGAGTAGTAGGTTCCAAGTCAGAAGAATGAACAACCACAACTCAAAAGATCAAACCGAGTGCACAAGCCAAGTAACAGATATCCATCTTTAGAATACATTTTGCTGACTAATGAGGGGGAACTAGAGAGCTTCCAGGAAGCAAAAACTTATAAAGATAAGAATAGTTGGATGAAATCCATGCAAGAGGAGATGGACTCCCTCCAGAAAAACAATACTTATGTGCTCATGAAATTACCTAAAGGGAAGAAATCCTTACGAAACACATGGTTGTACAAGCTGAAGAAAGATGGCAGAGGGAACCTGGTGAAATACAAAGTGTAACACCCCAAAAATACCCTAAAAATTTTATAATAAAAATTATTATATATTCCTAAAATCGTTAACTCGTATTTTTCTCGAGATTTTTTTTTATCGATTAGACGATTGCTGAACTTAAATGAAACCAGCGAAAAAGAGAAATATGTAAATCAGAAATGGGACTAAGGGTCAATCGTAAATAAGTTTATATGTCTGGCGACATTAGGAGAAATAAATGAGTAAAAGGAAAAAATCAAGGAAATGACATGTGGGTATAGGAGCAGGGAGGAAGCTTCCCTTTTTAAAAAATACGATTAAGAGTGATCCATAAGAAAAGAAAATGGAGAAAAGGGAAAGTTGGGAGAGAGGCTCCACCTCTCTCAGATCTTCGACGACGGAATTACAGTCTCCCACAAGACGGCGAAGTCCTTCCTAAAGGACAAGAGCTACAAGTAGACCTAACCTGGACTTTCGACAAACTCTATGAGGTAGGTCTTCCTACTCTGGCTCCTTCTACCCTAAGGATTGTCGGGTAGTTATCTAGCCTTAGGAAAGTTTCCGTTGCATTTTAAACCACATGGAAGCCGCTATTATCAGGTAAATACAAGAAATAATGGGATCTAGAACGAGTTTTAGGTCAGAAGCAAGGAATATAAGTAAGTCCTTCTGATAAATTGTAGCCACATCACTAAATTGATGCTGCTTTTGAATTTCGATTCGGACCTCCGTACCAAGTTATAGTCCTTATCGGCGCCACTGTACCTAAATACAGAGGCCATTTCCGCTAATCTCAACTAGCTGTACTCTCGAATGAGTTTGAACCAGAAATAAAGAGAATTTTGGCAGTAAATCCTTCAGAAATTGTAGCCACATCAATGAACTTGATGTTAGGCTTTCAACTTCAATTCCTGACCCCCCGTACTGCTTATGGTCTTTTTATTCGAACGATTAACGGTGCGATTTCAAATGGCAGGCCAAACAAGCGGCCGCTGCGAACAGCTTACGGCCAATGCGGGACGTAGGTCGCCAAATGCGGGTCGTTGGGAGAACAAAGGGACGAGAGGTCGCCCAATAAAGGGTCGCCACGAACAGTGGTCGCCCAACAGCCGACGGCGCCGCCAAACAAATTCGGTCGCCAATGAACGCTGGTCGCTCCAACAGCTGACGGCGGTCGCCATCAGCGGGGCCGCCACGAACGCCGGCTGCCCAACAGCCGGGACGAGGGGTCGCTACCGCGGGCTGCCACGAACAGCCGGTCGCCCAATGTTGACGAGGGGTCGCCAAACAAGTGTCAGTTAACGAACGGTCAGTTCAACAATGCGGGACGAGGGTCGCCAAACAAGGGTCTGAACAAAGGGACAAGGGTCGTCCAGTTGCGGGTCGTCGAATAAATGATCGCCAACAACACACGCCTCGTCAAGATCGCCGCATTTACCTCCAACTTCTGGGGCGTCATATCTCCTTCGCTTAACTCCGATTGGTGTTTCGATCATGAGTCTATCGAAGTCAAGAATCCATCCATATGCCTGAGGAAGATATTAGATGTCAGACCGAGGTTAGACTGAGCTCGTCACTCGCGGTGCCTCGTCACCAGTCACTTCGTCAAGATCGACCACAAGATGACCTCCAACTTCTGAAGGTCATATCTTCTTCTGCTTGAACTGATTTGGGTGTCTTTTGACCTATGGAAAGCCCATTGAGTCAAGAATACACATTCCCGAGGAGTATAGAAGATGTTTCGACCGAGGTAGATGAGCTCGTCCGGGCCTTCTAGTCCGCTTCGTCGGCCAGATCTGACTCACAGATGACCCTCCACCCCCTAAGTAACTCCTTCAGTCCGAACCCGATTCGGCGTTCTTCGACTATGGAGTTTCATTGAGTCAGGAATCCATCTATATATCTTGTTTAAATTGGAACTCATAATAACCTCCGAAAATCAATCCTAAATAAAACTACTAGTACGATGAATAATATTATTCTTTAATGGTTTTGGAATAAAGTGACCTAGTTATGATAAAGACAACCATTTATCAGACCTACATGTAATCAAAGTGCAAAGATTTTTGGGTTTGTTCTTCTAAATCCTATTCCTACTTCAAGTTTGAAATGTTTGTTCTACCGAATTCTATTCCTCCCAAGCTTTTAATGCTTGCTCAAAAAGATAATGAATCACTTAATCGATTCGAGAAAGGATTGTGGAAATGTTTCGTGATATAAAAATTGTACGATTATTGGAAAATAAACTGCTTATACAAGCGTAAATATTATACTATATTTTGCTATAAAGGATTTGAACGCTCTAATAGAATGTTAACCGTTTATTTCGCATCGGGCGATGGGACAGATAATTAATAGTACAATAAGAAGATCGCGAACTATTGGATGCTATTACTCCGACAAGAAACAATGGGATCAGACGGTGAAGAAATTACTATTTGATTGCTTATAACCAATCGCCAGCCAATGGACCGTGATCGCAAGAGAAACTATGTGATACGGCCAGCCAATGACTGCGTTTGGATCATATCTCAGATATCGAAGACATAAAGTTAAATTAAGTATAAGATAATCGAATTGATTTGACAATCAAGTGATTGACAATCGAATTGACGTATAATCGAATTTATTTTCGTAATCAATTGATTTTCTAATTTCATCAATGTCGAACTAAATCAATTTGTATACATTCAATTGATTCGAAGATCGCGGAATTATCGATTATGAAAATGTATTTACGTGGATGATCAATGAACTATAATTTATGGTATATATATAACAAAGTATATGTACGTATTTATATTGATCATCCAAATGATTAAAAGTTCAATTATTAAATCGCATGAACTGACGGGGTTCGAACCGAGGAATGGATTTCAGATGCGTAACCACTCAAGCATGAAAATGCTTAGCGTATCGTTTACCAACGCTGCTGCGCATCGAGCGATAGATAAGCGATCGATATGACCCAAGATCGGTGGTCGCCGAAATATAAAGAAAGAAATCTCAGTATGTCTGACATGTGCACTCATTTCTATGTGTTCTTTTTGAGCATGGATATTTTGTATAAACAATTTGAATATCGTACATCTATTTTGTAAATCATCTTCAGTGCTTTGACGCTACATCAGAATGATTACAATCGGGAATGCTTACGCTCGCTTCACTTTCGTAATCGCCCGCAAAGATATGTTTTCGAGGATTTAAGGGCATCCCTGACTCTGCTCGATCCGCCAAGCCGCCTGCCTTCCGCAGCAGCGCCACAAAGCCCGATTAGTACCGAAAGGCTTCGCCGTAAGAAAGGTATCGATTTTGATGCAATTTTCTCTCATTAAAATTCTCATCAATCAAAAACAATCTGGGTTAAGTAGCCTAATCAAGCACTCGAGATGTAGAAGTTAAATTTCAAACTCCATTTCTCCATGATGATTTAGAAGTTAAGAAATCTACATGCAATACCTAGGAAGGGTTCAAGTCAAAGGAAAGAAGACCTAGTCCTAGAATCAGTTAAGAGTTCAGATGGGTTGAAGTAGGCTCCATGACAATGGTACAAGAAGTTCAACTCATTCACAGGTCACGGGTACTAAAGAACAAATAAAGAAACCATCATTTACTTCAAACGACATTTCCCTAGCGAGAGTTTATTATCTTGCTATTATATGTAGATGATCATGCGAACAATGTCAGACATACCAAATCAAGAAATTGAAGGAAAGTCGGGGCTAAGTCCTTTGATATGAAGGATCTTAGCCTAGCGAAGCAAATCTTGGGAAAGGATGTCACGCCCCGTTTTCCGGGACGCGAGACTCAGGACTGGGACTCTTTTTTTTTTTTTTAGCCAACTGGCACCGCATGGCCTACATCTATAAACGTAATCAAAATATTATATACATATAATCGAGTCCCATTTACATATACAAAACCTAACTTTTACATTTACAAACCAGCACTAACCTACATAGAAATAACCCTTATGTTTCGTGTTTACCACCAGATGACAAGCTTATCGATGTCTTCTCCTGCACTCCACTGATTAAACCCGTGCTGTTTCTTTACGCCAAAGGAAACATTTCTATGCATATACACATTTAACGTGATAATACAATGATAATATAAATTTCATGCATTTATATTATGAGCTTATACGAAGTACTTTTCTTATAACAGCTTAATACTTTATTCTGATCTCCCGTAGGGAGCTTTATGTGATCTATTCTTGATGCAACATGTCCCTTATACGTACTTTACGCAAGATTCAGACTCCCATAGAGTTACGTAATCCTTATACTCTATACGACTTTATGTTTATCCGTGACTCGTAGGAGTTACGTAACTTATACTTTTATTCTACTCAACATATCCTCAGACTGTGATTCATACGAGCCATTCCTCGTATTTCTGATACGTAAGCATTCGTAGCATTTCATGTAACATTTCATTGATACAAAAGTACCCGTAGGTACTACGGGTGACGTATTCCCATACAAGAGGTACCCGTAGTACTCCAAGACTTTATTTATCTTACTCGATACGTTGAGTATCAGAAAATTAATATGATACAAGAGTACCCGCAGGTATTACTCGGACTTATACTTAATCTACCGACACTGGAAAGCACCGTAGGTACCACTGAGCTTATACGTAGACACAAGAGCAATCTCTCTTCTCTCGCCAGAGGTACTACAGAATCCTCGAAGAAGCATAAGGAGTACCCCTAGTAATTACGTAACTTATTAGATACGCATTTAACTTAATCACATACAGAGTACCAGAAAATACATCGTATCAAAGTGATACGTGAACAACTTATTCAAATACGGGAGTACCCGTGGGTACTACATAACTTATTCGTGATACGAGGTTATCAACACGGAGTACCCGGAAGTACTACGTGAACTATCTATGTGATAACCCGCAGTACTCACAGTCTTATCTCGCAGACGTGCTTTATCGATACGTGGAGTACCAGAGTACTACAGATTTATACGAGACAGACTTATCAGATACGTGAGCACTGCAGGCATCACGCAACGCATCGATACGTACGTAACTTATCGCATACGGAGCACCCGAGGGTACATGTAACGCATCAGATACGTAATGCATCTATTCAGATACATGAGCACCCGAGGTGCTCACAGATCTTATTCAAATACGTGGAGTACCCCAGTACTCACTTTAACTTATCGATCGTGACTTATTCAGAGACAAGAGTAACGCATAGTACTAAGCGTAACTAAACTGCAGGAAAGAAATGTACGTAACTTAATTAAATACAGGAGCACCGCAGGTACTTCGTAACATTTTCAGATATTAGAGTGGCCCGTAGGTGACTAATTTCTGACCTTATTCAAATACAAGGAGTACCCGTGAGGTAATTACGTAACTTATACAAATACAAGAGCACCGTGAGGTACTACAAAACTTATTCATAGACAGGAGTACCCGTAGGTACTACTTGAATGCATACGAGGTACATTCGTATCTTTATTCATCGTCTTATCATATGTCTGGTCGACTACCTACTCAATTATAAGAAATGAGTAGACGCAGACAATAAGTATCCGGTTGGCACGATATAAGATCGTGCCATAAGACCAACAGGAGTACCGGGCATCACCAGAGTGCCGTGAGCACTAATCAGAGTACCGGGTACTAATCAGAGGCCCAGAGCACTAATCGTGAGGACCGGGCATTCAATCAGAGTGCCGAAAGACTAATCGTGACGCCCACTCATTCATTCTTGGTCCTGTGTAGTCATACGATCATACGCCTTCATATATTCCTGCTCCTCTATAAATCATCTTTACTCGTGAATCGGACCACTCCACCTGATCATCCAAATCTCAAGCTTACTGTGATTTCATGCCAACTAGTCGACGGATCGATTTTACCGAGGACAGATCAATTACCTATTTTTCCGAGGTCTTAACTTCATATTTTGACACTAGGTCCTTGTACTTATTTAAATCTAAGATATTAAGGGTTTTATTCCAACTAATCACCCACCGAGCATTTAATCAAGATACGTCCAAACAACCTTGACCACGCTATGATCAACTCGATGCAGAATGGGCTTGCATAAATTTCACTTTGGAGGGATTTTTCGACCACTTAGAGTCAGAATTTGAGATAATTCTTTCTTAAAGTTTTGTTCTCCTTGAAGTCTATTTTACGTAGCCACTTGAATCACTCAAATCTGATAAGAAATGAGTGGAAGTTATGGCCAAAATACGAAATCCCAGCGAAACCTAAAACTGTAACAGTCCTACCTGGTAGACTTAACTCCCTACCTAGACTCGCCAAAATCGACTGGTAATCAAGTTCTACCGGTAGAACTTAAGTCCTACCTGAAGACACCCGAGAATGCCCGTATCGGGTGTTTTTCCCATTTTTCCATATGTTTGATCTCAATCACTTCTATACATCCAACACACATCTAACTTTTCCAAATCACTCTGGAACTTTCTATTCCATTCCTCTTTCAATTTCATATCTTTCTTCAATAAAATCCATCACATTTCTTTCCAAAATCCCTTCTAATATGGGTTATAACCCATACACAAACCAAACATGATGTTTAGTTAGAGTTTATTCTAAACCCTAACTCAAAAACTCTCAATTAACCATGAATCCATCCTAAAGGAGAGGATTCTTTGTTTATCTTGTACCATATGGGGTTTTATCAAATTTATTTTCAAGAATCCAATAGATGCAATTCAATCAAACCCTAGTTTTGGAGACAAGCATTTACATATCAAGCCTTTAAGTTCCATGGATCCATTCAATTCCATGATCAAAAATAGTTTCCATACTCAATCGAGCTTTGACTCGGGGTTTCGACCTCCTCCTTCTTCTTCTTCCTTTTCCTCTCTTCTTTTTTCTCCTTCTCCATCCTAAGCTCTACCCCCAATTTGAGACCAATTTGGTCTTTAAAATCCCATTCTCCTTTAGGGCCTTGTTCGCTCCTCCAACAAAACCCATTTTTGGTTAATTTCCTTTATTTGCTTTTTTTTCGCCCTCCTAATTTCGCCATTTATATTTCAATTCTGCTATTATCTGCCTCAAATCTTTTCACATTAGGACTTTTAAGCCCTTGGACCACCACAAATTGTCCTCAAGTTTTGTAACTTTCCTGGTCTCTCGTTTCCTGCCGCATTTAACTTATGCAACGGGCCAAATTAGCTTACTAAATACCTCAAACATGCCTAAAACGACTGCAGAGAGTTTCTGTTACAAAGGAGATCACTCGTGACAAGAAAAATGGAAGACTATGGCTATCACAAGAAAGTTACGTTGAACGAATTCTTGAAAGGTTCAACATGAAAGAGGTCAAGTCAGTCACCACGCCTCTTCGTGGTCATTTCAACCAAAGAAGTAAAGCAAGGTGCCCTTCAATAGAAGAAAATGACTGCTATTCCTTTTTTGTCCATAGTTGGAAGCTTCATGTATGCTATGGTTTGTACACATCCAGACATACCTCATACTAGAGTGAGGCGACATTTTCGCAAATCCTAGCAAAGAACATTAAGTAGTGAAATGGACTTCCGATATCTGGGCTGTGAAATCCTCCGAACTTTATTTACGCTAAAAAGGAAAACTAGTGGGGCGCTATACAGACGTAGATATATCGGTTATCTCTGATGGCGTAAAATTTCCAGATTCATATTTCTGCTTACTTTATTTATGTTTTGAAAAAGGAAAACCAGTTCTTGAAGGCTATACAGATGTAGATATGGTCATACCCTTGATGGCGTAAAATTCTGCATCTGTTATTTGCCATTTTGTAGGGAAAGATATCATGGCAATCCAAGTTGTAAAAATGTGTTGCTTTATCTACAATTGAAATTGAATATATATCTACCACTGAAGCTGGAAAAGAGATATTGTGGATGAAGACTAATTTCAAGAAACTAGGTCTGAAATAAGATGGGTATGTGGTATATTGCGATAGTCAAAGTGCAATAGACTTGAGCGACTTGAGCAAGAATGGCCCCTATCACTCCGTGATAAAGATATCAAGTCGGTATCACTGGGGACGCGATAAGCAGCTAAAGAAATGAAACCTTCCAATCAAGCAAGATTCAATACGCATAAGAATGCAACCAACACGACGACAAAAGTTATTCCAAACGTAAGCTGTGAGTCTCCGTCTCCAAGTCATGGGCATGAAATCCTATTAAGGATTCGCTTACTTCCTCCTTCCAGTCACCGAATCTGTACTTAAAAGTGAGATTTTATGGGATCCATCCCCATTTGATTTTTTTTTTTTTAAGAGACATAATTTCATGATACATGAAAGCATGTCTCCTTGTATTAGGCTCCATGTTTTGAGCAAGATGTCTTATCCCCTTGACCTTTTAAATAGGCAAGTGAGAAACTTAGAAGAATCATCCCAAGAAATCCAAGAGAGATAGATGGAGAAGAGGGGGAGAGAAATGAGAAAAATATTATAAAGAAAGTTGAGAGGAATATTCTCACTGAGAGTTTCCACAATAGGAGTGTGAGGTTATCTCTAATTTTAAGTGTATACCCCCAAGATTAATATTCTTATTAGGAATTATACTGTGATAACACTGGTGATAATGGCAATAGCAAAGGTTTTCGTCTCCGTGGTTTTTCCTTTCACCTTGAAGGGTTTTCCACTTAAATCTGGTGTTCTATATTTATGTATTTATTTTCTCGTACGATTACTATTCATATATATGGTACTATTCACGTATACGGTTACTAGTCATCTGACGTCAACAAATACTACCAGATAGTGATATTAGAATAGTAGAAGTCGATCCTTCATCATCACAACATGTGCAAGAGCATTTTCTTAATGTCTGGCAAATACAATTGAAAAAGAAGCATTATTAGACAAAATAGCCAAACTATGATGTATAATGGAACCAAATTCAGTTGCCATTGAAACCCGTCCATGGATGTTTTTGGATTCAAATGTGGTGTTACAATTTCACCACAAGTTTAGATAATTTTGATAAACTTATAACATGTTTGGTACATTATAGAAAGTAGATTTCTATTTTCTCAGAGCTATTGCCGTCTTTGGCTGCGAACACGCGCAATAAGGCTTGCCTTAAGACGACGCTATTGCTTTTCATCGTCTCATACGACGATTATTCGCGGAGCGATCCGCATGTTTTATTTCAAGGTGGTGATAAAAAACAACAAATCTAAATTATACGCCAATACGATGCAAAACTGAAATATGCGTGACATACTTCATTATAAATATCAAACGCGCCAGAGCTTTCAGCTATTTTATTATGTTATTAAATTGGATGTTATAATAAGATTATTATTATTATTATACTCAAATAAGAAAATTAAAATTAAATTAAAATTTTAAATTATATATATTAGTGGGACAAAGGCGAGGATAAAATAATAACCAAACTATTCCAATATGTTAAGAGTGAGCCAAAATGTTCCTTTGCCAGAATCGACGACTCAAGATAACCCTTTTTTTTATACAGTGACAGCGTATATTCAGTTCTTACGCACATATGAAAGACATTTTTAAATCATATCATATCTAGATTAATCATCATTCGAGTCGAGAATCGAGATGGACTATAAAAACTATAAAATTCTACCATATAATATAACTACATTTTCAGAACTCAAACTCGATACCTCAACTATCTGACCTATTTATTCGATAATAAATAACCCTGATTTATATGAAAGGAAATCAAACCGCTGATCATTTGGCTTCCAGAGCGCTGGTGCTCTAGAGTAGAGAGCTCAGTTAAACAAAATTGCATCTTGCTTGGCTACAAAGATTTTAGCTAATTTCAAATTTTATCAAATATCTTTCTTATTTACACAAAATCATAGAAAAATGAATATAAGAAGAGAGACCCACAAGAAGGATGATTTATAAATGTCAAATTAATGAAATTAACACTGATATTAGTCAAACTTCCAATAATAAAATTTGAAAAAGAAAAGAAAGACAAAACTAAACAAAGAAATCTAATAATATAATATAATTTTCAGTTGAGAGTTGAGACTTAGCTATCCCAATAAATACTGCACTGCCCATAAACGTTAGGAGGGTTTGTCAACTTGACACATTCAACATGTTATTTTAATATTTATGGCAACAATTAAAATATATCAAACAGGTAGGATATAAATTAAACTAAATTTAAAATATATATATATGAAGATATATATATATATATATATATATATATATATATATATATATATATATATATATATATATATATATATATATATATATATATAATTTAAAATAATGAAAAATTGTAAATTGTAAATAATTAAACTATAGAACAATGAAGAGATAAAACAAAAATGAAAATATAACATAATAAAATCGAGATGAAATAGAATTCTAGAAAATGCTTCTAATAAAATATTTGAATTCAAAAATTCCTTATGAAACTTAAATTTTCCTTTATAGGATTTTAAAAAAAAATTTGTTAAGAATATTTTTTTGACACCTAAATATTTTATTACAATATAATAAATTATCCCCAAAAGACTCAAATCCAATACCCCTTCTGTTTTTAAATATCCTATATTTTTAAATCCTTGAACTATCTATTTTTTAAGTTATATATGTGTACTCAGTTAAAAACATTTTGAAAAGGGATTAACAGAACGTAATAGATAAATAAATAACAAATAAGGGACATCTCTAGCTAGATAATAGATAGGTGATGTAAATCTGTGTTCCAAATGTCTCTGTCTGGGGGTTACCATATCTTCTACGAAATATATTGCTTTGGAGTACAAATTTGAATCAATTATGAACCTCTTAACCCTATACTACACTCTTAAGAAATATAATTCACTTATTCTTACGC
The DNA here is from genome assembly GCA_016808115.1 of Tetrastigma voinierianum. Classification (NCBI taxonomy): domain Eukaryota; kingdom Viridiplantae; phylum Streptophyta; class Magnoliopsida; order Vitales; family Vitaceae; genus Tetrastigma; species Tetrastigma voinierianum. The sequence continues at coordinate 28,337 of JAEQBH010004811.1, read as the reverse complement.
TTCTTTTATTTATATATATATATATATACATATATTGAGACTCATTCTCGTATAAGTTAAGATGGGTAACAAAAACGGTAAACTTCTCCCATATATTATAATTGTATTTCGAAATCTCGAACTCGCACTACTGACGTATAAAAAGAATTCCAATTATCTTATGACCTACATTTTTGTTCCATTTTTTCATTTTATATTTCTTTTCAGGGCCATTTAGTATTTAATAAAATACTAAAAGTATTTCATTTATTTTATTTTTTTAACTTTTATTCATTTTTGTTGCACATCTTTATGGTATTAAAATATTATGTTCTCATCAAAAGTTTAGAACTCAACACTTGAAACTCATTTATAGAGCAACTTTGCTAATGGGATCGCCTACTGGCCATATAATATCAGAAGATTCGTCATTATTGATCGACTTAAACATGATACAAATAATAATCGTGTTAAACAAGCATATTCAAACACGATCTGATCATTAATTAAGTGACACAATAAAACACGTAAACCTGATAATTAATAACTCATTTAATATTAGATTATGGTTTATCCTTTTAACATTGACACAAATAACCCGTGAAAATTTGATTGATCGAATTATGTAATTAATGGATCAAATTTGGATTGTATAAGTTAACATGAAAATAATGAATTTATTAAACGGATTAACACAAATTCAACTCAAACCATGGTGGAATATTTTAATCGTAACCTTACCTTTTAACTGATCTTTATTACTTAAGGTAGGCTTCTAGCATTAAATTACTTTAAATTTTAAAATTAAAATCAACTTTTGGGTACAATCCCTTATGAATTTTCTAAAACATTATATTAAAATTTATATAAAGAGATTGAAAGTATATATTTAGTAAAAAAAAAAAAAAAGTAATTAGGATTTAGGAGGAGACATCTTTTTATTTTGCTTTGTCAGCTTAGTGTCCATAATCTCATTGCAGTCCTAATCAATCAATCAATAAAAGACAATTTTATTTTTGACTTTTTTTTTAATTTTATAAAAGTTCTCTTTTCAAGTTTATCGTTTGTCTGTTTCCATCAATAAAAAGATGTCAAAAATGCATTAATTTATTATAGACTACTATATATTCCCCAATCCAATTAATAATTTTAAATAATTAAATAAAAAGGGAATAAAAGAAGAAAAGACTTTTTTGGTTTGATGGGGTTTACACTTCATCCAAACGTGGCCCATTTGACACACGTTACACGTGATCTCTATTATATTATTTATTTGGTTTTCCTAGTAGTGTATTTTTTTTTTCAAAATATTTTCTTAAAAGCATAATTTTAAAATTTAAATACAATTCTTCTTTTAAAAAATATGATTTTTGGTGCAAAAGTAAATTCAGGAATCAGTATAAAAAGTTAACAAAAGTCTTTAATAAAAATAAAAGAAATGATGAAAAGTATTGTATTTAATAATTATATATTTTTTTAAAATCCACATTATGAGCCTTGAGTTCATAATTTTTTTTACTAATTTTAAATTTATATTAAAAATAAAAATATAGAATTTAGGAACAGAAAAAAGAAAAAGTTAATGAGGAAAAAAAATTTCCCTTGATAGGGTAAAATCTAATTTAGAATCTTTAATTGTTCTTAAAACTAATTTAAGAAGAAAAAAAACCTGATCCTGGAGTAAATATTATTTATCCATGGTTTAATCATTTTTAATTTAAAAAATGTTTACCGTTAATGTTTGGTTCAAATGATAAAAAAAAGGAAGGATTAGTAGAACAAAATGCTACGTGTCAAAAACAAAAACATTCAAAACTACTTTAAAAAAACTAGATGAAAACAATTTAAATTTGTTTTACAAAACGATATGTCCGTTTTAAAAAATAAATGAAAACAAAAAATGTATTAATAAAGATTAAAGGATAAATATTTACTAAAAATAAGAAGATGAAATACGAGAAAAGACAAAATCCGTTATGATGGGATTAAATTCAGCAGCCGTATGAATCCAGAAAAGAAAGAAAACGTAATAAATAAATAAATGATAATAACAAAAGATAAGGTCCCACGTCAGCCGGGCCCACGCGCCATTCTCATCTGTTGATAGTGAACTACACGCGCCATTTACGCGCGTGGGCATGTAAAGTCCAATATTGGACTAACTTTTATATTTATATATATATATTTAGGGAAACGTTTATATATTTTTATTTATTTATTTGTTCAATTTTCTGACGATACAGCTATGTATTATTTTCTCCTAATCCAAACAATAGAATAGAAAGCCAACCCTCCCAGAATTCAGATATTCTCAGATTTCTCTCATTCTTTGATCTTTCTCTCGTCAATTCCCGAGAAACAAACAAACAAACCGAGCCTCCTTATCACAACTCTCCACATGTATTGTGATGTAAATATTATTATTATATATACGTGTATTTGACAGCCAGAATCTCTTGGTTTATCCATTTACCTCGTTTCTCACACAGCAATCCCAAGTTTTCTTGCATTTTCTTGGATTAGGGTTTCTCGTTTTTGTTATTGGGAGAGATGAGAAGGCACCAGGATCAGCAATCTAGAGTTTTCTATGAGCTTTCTGCTCTCGTCCTCAATCTACTGCGGTCCTCAAGGTGCCGACGCCGTTTACGGATCACTCGCCGGAGGTGTACGCGTGCTGAGGAGGCCACGGCGACGCAGATCTCTCCGCGGGGTTCGCGTCGCTGCTTCTGGGAATTTCGCTGGCTTTGATGCTCTGTGGATCGGTCACGTTCTTTATTGGATTCATATTGATGCCATGGGTTCTTGGGTTGGTCATGGTCTTCTATTTTGTCGGAATTGTTTCCAGTCTTTCGGTGTTGGGTCGCTGATTATTTGCTTTCACGCCACCGCTCCGGCGAAACCGCGGAAGGAGATTCCAGGTAAAGGGTTTGGATGATCATCTCCGGGTTGTGTTTTATTTTTTATTTTTAAGTTTCAAATCCAATTTGGTGGTTGATTCATTTTTATCCTGCTACCTGTTGTGTTTGTTTCTTGAGAAAATTTATCTTAAACTCTTAGAAATGAGGCCTAGGGTCAACTGTTTCAATGAATTTCTCAAGCAGTTTTGTTTTGTTCAGGTTTTTTCTGCGTTGAAACCATGATGGAGATTCAATTATTACTTTGAATGATTTTAGGATTTTAATTGATTTTTTCAATACTTTGAATTTGAGGGTTTGAATTTCCTGTTGGAATGTACTAATCTAACTTTAAGATAAAAAGGAAATAATCTTTTTCACAACCCCTGCTTTAGATTTCTTTCCTATATGGTTAGTTTACTTTCATTCCTTGATTTATAATTTGTCTCCTCAATCACTTGGATTGTGGGGTATGGTTCATTCATGACGGTATTAGGAATTTGTGGTCAAAATTGCCATACTTCAAGCTCTCGGTCGTGTTAGACTTTTCCTGTATTCAATCAATGTATTTAGAGTTCTAAAAGTTTATTCTGGATCCACTTTACATCAAAGATTGTCTTGATTGGTTTTAACCAAACATAGTTAATAAAATCCGAAGAAGCAACATGCCCTTCAAGCCTGACTCAAGTGGTAAAGTGGAAAAATTACTTATCAAAAAAAAAATAATAATAATCCAAAGAAGCAAAATGAATTAATAACTGATCAGTCTTTTCATTCAATTAATGCCTTCCAAAATTTGGTCAAATATGTCGTTCTTATGTAAACTGTGTGCCTCTTATATATTTATATATTTTTGAGATATTCTATCGTGAGAGAGGTGATAAATTCTTTCTTTTTCATTTTAGACAGAAATTTAAATATGTTGCCAGTGCACTTTGCCATAAATTTCTAATGAATTAGAGCATTGATTGTACCTTGTGTTGAACAATATCTAATTATGGAGAGAACTTATTATTCATTGTCAATGAGATAGTAAATCAAGGAAATCTTATTATAGGGTACTACATTTACAGGTTGAGATCTAATGAGGATTGCCAGGGAAAAAAAAAGAAATTATAAGATGATATTTGTTCTGTGGGAAAAATCATGCTGAGTTTTAGGATATGTCAAAGAAATATATTGATGGAAGTATTATATAACTTTTTTAAGGGATGGAACCACTTGGAACCCAAACATAGGAAATGTAGCCAGCAGGATTGGGATTGGACTGTTGCGGTGGTTTGTTAGCTAGCTTAGCTGCAAAATTTCCCAATTTATGGTAATCTAACAACCTACCCATGAGTAGCTGAAGCACGTAAGACCCAAAAATAGGGAATGTAGCCAGCAGGTTTGGACTGTTGCGGTGGTTAGTTAGCTAGCTTAGCTGCAAATTTTCCCAATTTATGGTCATCTAACAACCTACCCATTAGTAGCCGAAGCTAGTTTATTATCTTTCGACAAATGGTGCTTTCACTTACCTAGAAATCGGCTAGAGAGTTGTCATCATACTTATTTAAAAATGTCGCAATTTCTGATTAATGTTACAAAACCTACCAAAGAAACAAGTGTAATGAGCATCACATGGCATGCATGTGAAACATGCCACGGTAACAAATCCCATTTTCAGACTCAAATTAGAAAAGATGCATAATTTGATGCCGGTAATTAGTTGAGAGATGGCTTTACATCTAAAATCATATTGACATTGAACCAGGAAAAAGAATGGTATGATTAGATCAAACAAGTTCTAGTATCGTTTTTTTTTTCTTTTTTTGTTTCTTAGTTTATTTTTGTGATGTTGTAGCCATTCCTTTATGAATCTAGAAATCTTGAGACATACCATTGGACTGGTCTGATTAGGATCATGGATCTCTATTTAGGTTAGGCCCTAGCTTAATCTAGCTTGAACATGTTCATGAGAATCGGGTTTTAGCACAATCAGGGTCAAGTCATTCGGGATGACCTAATAATGAGTCCAGATTGGCTGTTCTTGAATTGGATTCAAGTTTCATCACCTAAGCTTTCGCAACCTAATATTCTAACCTGTAGCCAGATCTTCCCACTGGAAAGATCGCTCGTTTGTGCATCTTGAAAGTCTGACATAAATAGATTAGCGTATGCAAACTTATTCTTGCCTGAATCTATTGTATCAAACTCTTGACAAATTTACTTGGATGTCTCATGTATGTATGGCATTCTATGGGAACCGTATACTTATTTCGCATGGATGGAAATTAAATTTAGTGTCTATTCTTATAACCGTTAATCGATATTCTCAGAGATTTCTCTGTATCTAACTAATCTCCATCTTGTAAAAAAATTCCCGTCACTGCAGCCTGGAAACTTTTGTAAAGAGAAAAGCCGGCCCCCTCGAGGAGCAGCTGGAGATGAGATATCAGCACTGCTGTTCTGGTGCCTCCAGCAATTTGCAGAAAGGAGGAATGTATTTGATGCAGAAAAATTGTGGATATGTTTTGTTTAAGACTAAGAATCATGTGGATATTATATGCCTTCTTTATTATTAAGTGGAAAAGGCGAAAATATTGTAGTTTTTTTTTTCTTTTCAGGAACTAATGTCTAATTAGTTAATAGGAAACAGGGAGGGGGGGTTGTTCTCATATATCATATGTCATCTCTATTGATCAAGTTTTTAATATTTTTCATGTTGTTGGATTTGTAAAAGTAAAAAGCTGTTGGGGATTGGGGAAATGGGTTCTTGTGCAGTTTTTCTTGAGAAGAATGTGAAAATGAGTGAAAATGGCGTATGGGAATCATCTTCTTCTGATAAAGAAAGCAATGGGAGAATGACAAGGAACCCAATTTGGTATGTCCCCTTTGTTTCAAATTACTAAGAAAGGAAAGTATTACGAAATAAGAAAAATTAGTATGTATTTATAAAGATTTTAAAATTAATGAAATTAACAGATAAAAATTATTATATAATTAATTAAATTTATTTATTTTTTTTATTTAAAGTTTTGAACTGATCATAGCTAAAAATATATTTAGAAAAAATCTGAAATCAATTTTGTCCTGAAGGATCACCAATTAAAATTAGAGGAATTGGTTTAAAGGGGATAAGAGCTAAAGTTGTTTCTAAAATTACCATTACTTATAATTTAAAATATCTTTATTTTTAGAGCAAGTAAATTACCTCTTAACGTTGCTAAAATCTAAAAGTAAACCTTTATATACGTAGACTTAATCATTGCAAGTTTAGTACTTGATCAAATTTGGAAGAGTATTAGTTTCTAACACAATTTTTACAAGTAGTTATTTAGTTTAGATTTAACAATTATTAAATTATATTTGAATAAATTAAAAAGGGGATTATAAAGATAAATTTGTTAAAATGATGTAAAAATATTTTTTATTTTTGGGTTTTAAGAAAATTGGTTAGATTTATAATTTTTTTTGTTTTTTGTCTCTTTTAAAGCTTACCCCTTAAAATTATAAAGGAAATTGGTGGAGGTAAGATTAAAAATTAAAATTATAAAGATGACATTAAAAGTGGTGTGATGATATGGAAAGTGTAAAGGAAAATATAGCAAAAATTATTTTTAAAATATTATAATATTTTCTTTGTTAGATTTTGTTGAAAATTAATGAGGACAAAATGTTTTATAGTATATAACTCAAAAAGTAAAAAGGTGGGAAAGGTTATAAGAATCATAAGATGAAATATAAGAACAAAATATTATAACATAATACATTCAATCATGTATATTTTTATTTTTTATATTTTTATATTCCTATAAAATAGGATATAAGAGAGAAAATTATTGTATTTGTGAAAAGGGAAAAATATGAAATAGATTTATATTTGTATTTTCTTTAAAATTTTCATACATAACCAAACCTAAAAAGAGTAAAAATTTTATATTTTTTTCCATAAGATTGTTGGAGGAGTCAAACATAGTTACAGTTACAGTTTTTGCATAGAGAAAATATTTATGATCAACTGTGCGAGAATAATCAATCCATCGTCAGAATTCAGAACCACAACCACAATTAGAAAAAAAAAGAAACAAGCAGAAATTATAAAAAAAAGAAGAAAGAGAGAGAGAGAGGGTGAAGGGTAGAAAAGTAAATTAAACATGCAGTAGAGAGAGAGAGAATTAAAGGTGGTAGTCGTACTGGTCTGTCTGTCTATCCAGAGGAGGAGTCGGTGTTGAAGTGGACGCCGAGAACGATGAGGAAGATAGCAAGAATAACAACGTATATAACTGTGTGAACCAGAATGGAGACTCCACTCGTACGCATATTCCCGAACTCCACCAATCTTTCTTTCGCAGGTATCTGAAACAGCAGTCCTGGCGTCAACAGCACGAACAGCACTGCTCCTATCACCACTGGTCCCCAGTCTCCTCCCATACTTTCTCTCTTTCTCTCTTTCTCTTTCTTTCTCTCTCTCTTTCTTCTGATCCACACCTCTCAGTTCTCTCTCTCTCTCTCTCTCTCTCTATATATATATCTGTTTCTCTACAATGATTCTTCTCTGATCAAATCAACGCCTCCCTCTCCCTTCCTCTCTCTTTCTCTCTATCTATCTATCTGTTTTTCCACAATGACTTTTCAAACAATGGTGGAAGAGATGATAAAACCTTTGAGAAGGGGTGTTGACTGAAATGGGGTGGGGTGGTTAGAAGTCTTGCGGTTCTAAGGTTCTTTGTTTCTGACTTATGCCATTGGCAGCTTCCTCCGTATTTCTTTCTTTTTTTTGTTAAAAAAAATATTTATACGGTTGTTTCAATAATAAATACAAAAAGATTCTTTTTCATGACGACTTCTTCCTATATCGGTAAATAGTCTTTTTCATGACTTCTTCTAACTCATATTTTGAGAAGATGAATCCCTATTTTTATATAATTATTCCATATTTATATATATTATTGGAAAACACTAGTTTGCAACCGAAATAAATGATACTTACTTATTGAAGCGCATAATTCGATGACGTCTTCAGTGCTTTAAGCTTAAAACAGATCACTGTAATGAATCTCGTATTCAAGTTTTCATAGCATTTAACACTTCAGTCTCTCGCGATCGCTGGGACTTATCTCCCTTTAACGTCAAGATTTACCCATAAAACATACGTTATCTCGCCTATAGTTCCTTCTTACATATCACAAAACGAGAGAAATTTAATCAAAGCCCTATTCTTATGTGCCTTATTCACGCTCTTATAAATATTATTATCTAATGGGTCTTCGGTCGGGTCAAGCTTATATGGGCTACCCATGTCCATAACCCAACATATATTATATATATATATATATATGTAATTATACTTCAACTATACTTCTCTTTTGATTCCTTATTAGTCTCATTTGAAGATTGATTAATACGCTCTTTTTATTTCATTTATTCTTATTAAACACATGTTATATGTTTAATAAATTATTGTTATTATTATTATTATTATTATAAGAAAATCAAGGTTTTCTCTCATCCATATAATCAATCCAAATCAATGGTTATGATTAGATAAAAATAAATAAAAAATCTTAACTTTGATACATTAGGTGAGAACAATAATTTTTTTTTTTACCATATAATCACTATCCATCTTGCACATTAAATGACATTAAAACTTTAAAGTGTATTTTGGTCTTTTAATATTTATATCCTTAGAGAATGAATTTGGTAAGGGACACTTTAGACCTTACAGAGTTGGGAAGAAGCTTAGGAGATTCAGATCGAATCTTGTAAGAACATTTTAGGTAAGAAAATGAATTGAGAAATGATGGTCGAGGATTATTTGTGCATGAGCATCATTGGTGGACTATTACAATGGAACGTGGATCTTGACAATTATTCGTAGTTTTATTGCTTAAAGTTAAAGATAATAAAAAGGAGTAGCCTTTAATTTAGGGGCGACCACTAGGCCATGTAACTAAGTGACGTGAACTTAGGTTCGTTTAGTTATTTGTTTAATATTTAAACCCTTGGGATACCAAGGAGGAGGGGGTCTTGAATTGGAAAATAAAAAAATAAATTATTGTTTGTTTGTGGTTTGTTCTTCTCATAAACAAAACAATTTTCTTTACTTATTACCTTGCTTTTGACTGAGAACTATCAATGGTATCATAGCTAGGTCGTAATGACTAAAATGAAAGAGTGCATTGAAAATTTGGAAATTGGGTTCAAGGAACTCCGATGCCAATTTTGTAAAGTGGGGGTGGGAGTGGCTAAAAGGCTCATAAAGATGAGGAAACAATTAGTAGGCTCTCTAAAGCTCTATTATTCAACCGAGCAGATGAAGCAAGCAATAACCCTGAGCTCGTCCCTTTTAAAAGTCATAGTCGAAGTATAAAGAAATAAAGTTGTGATAATAAAGACAGGAAACCATTATTCGCTTCTTAATTGGCCAAACTGGAATTTTTTTGATTATGTAGGGATGATGCAAAAGTTTGGTGCATTAGAGTGGAGCAAGTTTTTGACTACCAAGTCATCCAAAATTCTCAAAAGATTCCCTTATCTTCTTTTCACTTGGAAGGAGAAGTCAGTGAGTGGTGGTAATGGTTGAAGCATGCATATGAGAAAATGATAGCCTTTAATTTACGAGTCACCACTAGAACATGTAACTAAGTAGCGTGAATTTAGGCTCCTTTAGTTTTTTTTTGACAATGAAAACTTAAATTTTATTGATTCGGAATGATAATATCGTTACATCTAAACACATAAATCAAACTGTTAAAATATTACAAGCACGTCATAACATCCAAAGCTTATCAAGAGCAAAACGGCCAGCCTTGCTACAACAAGTAATCCTAATACGCCTAATACTAAGTATTTTTGCGCCTGATAAACACGCTGACGAAAGATGATGACGTAACTCTGTCTCTGGACAAAGAATACTTACCATTCGAATCACCCACACAAAAACCAATGAACAACCACACACCACAACAAGTCGACAACAAAAATATAAAGAAAATGTTAAAAATCAAATGAAAAACTCAAATCCATGGCAACCATTTTGACAAGCAGCAGTAAAGTCCATATTTGAGTAAAGGAACACAAGAGAAAGTATTTCGCTAAAAATATCAAAAAATCATCTCTCCTTTCTAATGAAAATGAAAAACAAGAACGATAGAAATTAAGGTTTCCGGATAAGAGGAGAGGATAGAGGGCTTAAACATGAGATCCTCTTTATGCCCTAATACCTCCTTTCGTTATTTAGTTAGTTATTTATTTAATATTTAAATTCATGGGATATCATGGAGGAGGGGTCTTGAATCGGAAAATAAAAAAAATAAAAAAATTGTATGTAGTTTGTTCTTGTTCTAAATGGAACAATTTTCTTTGCTTATTACCCTGTTTTTAGTGCTACAACATAATATACAAAGCGATTAGATGTAAAAAAAAAGACTGAGGGGGAATTGAGTGATCAGAAGTAAGAAAAAATCACATTAAAGAGGAAAGATATAACTATAACTCCCCCTGAAATGTTAGAATCAGATCTTCTTTTACTACATGAAATAAAAAGCACCACAAGCAGAAGAAAAGAAAGCATTTGGATCTGCAAATTGCAGAAAGGTAAGAAAAAGAGAAAACTGCTATAATAAGTATACATGATGTAGGTAGGTGAAGGTGAATTTTCCTTGCTTAATCGGACTTATTATCGGTGTAGATATGAACGCCGAGAAGGATGAGGAAGATGGCGAGAAGAGCAATGTAGATGACGGCGTGAACCAGAATGGAGAGGCCGCTCGTGCTCATGTTCCCGAACTCTACCAATCTCTCCTTCGCCGGAATCTGAAACAGCAGCCCCGGCGACAGCAGAACGAACAGCACCGCCGCCACCACCACCGGCCCCCAGTCTGCCATCATCTTTTCTTTCTCTTCTCCTGATCACCCCTCTGGTTTTTCTTTTTTCTTTTAAACAATGGTAAAGAGATGATTGAATTATGAGAAGGGTGTTGACTGACTCAATGGGGTGAAGTTTTTGTGGTTCTCATTCACTGTTTGTGACATGGCTCCTCCATTTTTATCAATATTTTTTGTCTTTTTCCCCTTGTTGTTTCTGCATTTGAGTATTTTCTGGTTCGGATTCTTTTTGCTTATCATCAAATTGTATATTTTCTACAATTATTATAATAGTCTTTTCGATGCATATTGACAAAATAAACCGCGTCATAAATATATTTGTTGATTTGGTTCCTTTGTATTAAAGCTTCTACTCATTTTTTTTTTGGATAAGTGGATAAATACCTTCGTATCCAACTTTGCTTTTAAACTTTTTTTTCAATCTCAAAATACTCACGTTGTTTACTTCTTTAACTTAGTCATACTCATACCATTAGAAAATAACATGGATAGACAAACATTTGTTAAAACCTCGATAAAACATCCGACGCTGGCCGTAGCCGACTGCCATCACTTTTATCGGTATTTAACACGCTACATAAAAGCCAACATCTTAATCTTAATAATAAACCTTATGGGCAAAAATGAGACTTATGTTCAAAACACGGGCATTTGTATAAGTTATTCCCATTTTTTTTATACTTTAATTTTATTTTCTTATTGAATGGGTTTTATTAGAAGGAAATAAAAAATAAAAAAACTCTTGGGAAACAGGGAGATTGAAGGGTTTTCTTTTTTTAAGGTGTTATGAAACAGGAGGTTGTGGGGCGTCCATCGATATTCCGCAAAGTTGTTGTCTTTATGTTGTTGGTTTTGTAAAAAGTAAGGCTTTTAGGCATTAGGATAAGTAGTTTATGGTTTATTTGAGCAGTTTTTGTTTGAAAAGAATCGGAATAATGAATGAAAATGGAGTGGTTTTAGGTAGGGACTCTTCTTGAAAGTCAGCAATGGATGAGAAAATAAAAGGAAATTTAATGTTCTATTTCTTACAAATATAATAAAATTAGGAGTTGTTTGTCTGTGGCAGTTTGCTTTGCTCTTAAGAAAGTAATTGCATGCTAGGATGAAGATTTGAAAATTGTACAAATTGTTTTAAAAAAAAAAAAATCATCTTTTGATTTCAAATATTTCTTGAAAAACCACATTCCCAATTATTTTCTTTCATATCTTGTCAAATTTGTGTTTTTTTTTCCAAAGAGAGCAGAAAGAAGTATATATATATATATATATATATATATATATATATATATATATATATATATATATATATATATATATCAAGGTGAAATGAAATTGATGAGACTATCTATTTTTATTTTTATTTTTTGTCGGACCATCATAAGGTGTTCAGAGCAATCTCATACACACATGAAATATCTTTTTAAATCATATTATATTCGTACTCACTCTCACACGAAACAGACAATCATAAAAAAAGTAAAACTCTATCACATAACGCAATTATATTCTCAAGACTCGAATTTAAGATTATTGATTAAGTTAAAAAAGACTTTAATCATCTTATCTACAAGTACGATGATATACTTATTAATTTCATTAACCTCTCCTAAATTTTAATACAAATATAGTAAGTCCTAGTTAATTTGTAAATTTAACAAGCACTCCCTTCACTGTGAAACAATTTCAATTATATATAACGATTAAAGGACTGATAAGTCATTTAATAATAATTATTTGACTAAAAAGAAAAAAACAAAAGCATACATCTACCATATTTCATGGGCTGATTCTAGAGGAAGCTTCCTAAAAGATTCATATCACTCTTGATTTATTGTTATACAAGTATGGAACAGTCCAATTTTTTATTAGGCATAATATTGTATTTTTTTTATAATTGAGGTTGTTCGGGCAGCTTGTAGGCATTTCGATTAATCTCACGTGATTCTATAGTTAACGGATTTGTAAACTTTAGAATTCGCCTTTATGATTCGAACCTAGCGACTATCAGAACACCCGAGGCCTCGATAAACCGAGCCACCTCTTTAAAGTGATACAAATAACGCTACTAGTGTATGATTTATATATCTAACGTGGCCATTAAACTTTTTTTTTTAGGTCTAATGTTGTCTCTAACGTTTATTCCGTAAATCAAATATGGTCTTACCGTCAACGGAGTGAACAGATAGACAAATAGGAGTCTAACGTCGTTAACGTTTCACCCACAAGCCGTATAATTTGGCTGACGCCGAATCGCCTAAGGCGCGGAAAACATGTTAGCGATATTAAACGCTCGTTTACCCATTTGTTTACTTCATTGATGATATAAACATATTTGAGTCATGAAACAATGCTAGCGATGAATATCGTAAACCAAAAATGCTATGGTCAAGTTTCGACATGTTGATTTATGACCCTACTTTGGTTTTAGGTTTATGTCCGACCCAAAGACCCATGTGGTGTGACTTTGGTGAGTTAAAATTCAGGTGGACAGAATCTATTGTGGCCCAACCTTGTGTTCTGCCAACACCATTATAAAAGGTGCAAGCTCATACGGTATGAACTTTTTTGCTCAAGTATTTTCGTCATATCAACACACTAGGGTTAATTCCTTATTCCGCTATACTCTTTAATTATTCTCATATTCATAGTGAAACTTTCTCCTCAGCCGTGGTTTTTTCCGAATTGGTTTCCACGTAAAATCTTGATGTTTTTCTATATTTGTCGTATTTTATTATTGTATCATTAATTTCAACAGAACATATAACCGAACATTAAGAACATTTGTGTATCATATTAACCCCTCAAGACTAGACACAATATTGTATATTCAATAAGTATCATCATTGTAAGATAACTTTTGTCTTACAACATATTCCTAAGTCTAATAAAGTTAATACCAACTCATGTACAAGGAAATCAAGGATGATGTTTTTCAATATGATTAAGAGTATCTAAGGAGGGATTTATTTAAATAAGATTAAGCCGTATAAATTAGTAGTCTTAGAATATAAGCATTAATTGAAAGAAAATGAAGGCAGAAGTAGTAATGATAATTGGTCAAGGTATAAATCAAATAAAGATGATGATGTGAAGAATAATAACAAAGATGATGAGGGCCCACTAGTTAAAATACTAAGGTTTATACTTGAAAATGGAAAAAATAATTGAAAATTTATATCATTTTAGAGAAATTATATTGCTATGAATATATGACTTTCTTGTTCTCTATCCTTAGTGTATATCATGATCTTAGCAATTTAAAGTAAGAGCTTTAGGAAGTTAATTTGAGCCCGATCCATTCGAAATTAGGATCAAAGAAAATAAGCTGCTTTAATGGCCCGGAAAAATTAAATAAATTTCATTCCCACCAGCTTGCTCGAATTTTTAGTTTTATAGCGCACTGGAAACACCTGTCGGGCTAGTTCGACTCCAGCGAATTACGGTTTAATCGAGCCGCTATTTTATCGGTCCGAAAAATTACGCCGATTTGATCCGAGAGCCCAACTCCGACCCGCTTCTCCAAGATTTCCAGCCCTAATGAATGATAATTATCTTCGGCAAGTGGATGGAACTCACCCTAAGAGGGTATTTATGGTATCTCCTTATTAAGTTATAATGATTTGCGTCACTAAGGCTTTATGCAATTAATTTAAGCCAAAATAGATCTTTGTTAATTAATCAACTAGAATATGTTACCTAATTATATTCACTCATATTACTTTTTTTTTGTTGCACGGAACATAAGGTATTCTTACGTAAGGTATCTTTAAGCCCAAACTAATCCCAATAGAAGTCAAAAGTAATTACAATAACGGAAAAACTCTATCGCATAATATATTTGTATTATCAAAACTCAGATTCAAGACCATTGGTTAAGCTAAAAAACTCCCTAACCTTGCTAATTGGCTCGGAAAAAAAAATCAGTATGTAAAAATAAATAAATGAAAATCAATTAATAGGATAAAAAACCATCACCATCAAAATTATTTATAATTTATAAATGAATTATTAAAAAAAAAAGCAAAGTAATAAACCCTTAATTCCTTAGTTAGTATATATTTATATTAAGATAGAAGTGAACAAATAATTTTATTACTTATATTAATCAAAATACTTTTGGAACATAATATGCCCTAGAATTTCATATACATCAAGGTTGTAGATGTTCTTATTTCTTTTTACTCTTTTCTCTATTTTATTATTTCTTAAATTATTTATATTTCCAAAAATATTAAAATATATTTAAAAGTAATTAAAATTTAAAAAAAATCATATATGTTAATTTATTCAATGTTTTAAGTCAAATGAAAAAGTATAAAGTGAGAAACAAAAATAATTTATTCATTTTATTTTTATTTTTCTATTTTTCCTCCTCAAATTTCCCTGAACTTTCCAGACCAAACAAACATACAATTAAATTTTTAAAATTAAATGATAGCCAAAATAATCCAAAATAATTTCATTCCATTTGCCAAAGCTATAACTTGAACTTAGAACCACATAAACATTATGGATAACACTTTACTATTCATTATAAAATTCGAATCAGAAAAGGGAAAATTCTCACAAATTCCCCAAGAAAGTTCGTCGGAAATTATAATCCAATCTAAGATCCATCAGAATTCCCCAACTCTGATCTCGAATCCGTAATATGTTCATACCAACAATTTTTTCGAATCAATCAACAACCAGAACCAGAAACAGAAACAGAAAAAGTAAAAAACAGTTGGATAGGCAGAAAAGAAAGATGAATTAAAAGGAGGAGATGATAAAGAAGAAAACCAACCAGCCGAGGCTGTCGCTACAAGTATACTGAAAAAGAAACCTCAAAAAAAGGATCGATCCGACTACCCGGAGCCGGAGTAGATGTGAACGCCGACGGCGATGACGAAAATGGTGACGAGAGCAAAGTAGAGAACGGCGTGAACCAGAATGGAGAGGCCGCTTGTGCTCATGTTCCCAAACTCCACCACTCTCCCTTTTCCCGGAATCTGACAGAGCAGTCCCGGCGTCAACAGGACGAACAGCACCGTAGCGACCACCACCGGCCCCCAATCTGTCATCGTCCTTCTCAGATCGAGATCAAGATTCTTTCTTTTTCCCTCTTTTTCTCTGTGTTCTCACTCTCTCGAAGTGTCTCTGTCTATCCCTCACTCTCGGATCTCAACCAGACTTTAAAAAAATTGATATCACATTGTAAAGCTTGCATAGTATATAGATAATGGACTTTTTTTCTTTTTCTTTTTTCTTTTTTTTTTCCTTTTTTTTTTTTTTTTTTGGTATTTTTATCCGGGGTGATGTTTTTAAGGTTATTTTTTGTAAAAGTTCATTCTTACGAATATTTTGGGTTCATCCTTTCAATCCAATTTTCTCATACATGTACTCTGTTCATTATTATGTCCGTTTTCCTTTTGCTCTTTGTTTTTATTCTAAATTAATATTTTCTCCACTTACTTTTCTTGTACAAGTATAATTTAATTTCAGATCTTCAGAAATAATTTCTAGAATTATCATGATATGGAGTCTTATTATAGGCTATAGCATCCACTTAGTGCATAACCAACCAAATGTTCCCTTTTTTCTTCGTTTTTATTCTAATTAAATTAATCTTTTCTCATTTTTCTTAGCACGAAAGTAACGATTATTTACCATGGCATGGATATTCAAACATGAGATATTGAGATCTACTATGATTTATAATATACATACACTTTAAGTTTAATTATTTAAATCTATTATATTTTATCCTTTATGTACACGTTTTAGTTTCATGTACCTGATTTCATCCTTTTCGTCTTAGTGGGAAAGCACAAATGAATTCCTTTAACTATTTAGTGATTGTTTTTATAAAAACCGTTTTTTAAAAACCCCTCATCCTAATTCTAACCCTTTAACACTTCAACTAAGCTCAAAGGCAGGAATGTAACATTTATTTTTAATCAAATTCAGGCATCATCCAATAGATTTTTATATATAATGTCGATGCGTGTTTGGGACCCGAACACGCGCGTCGTCATTAATTTCATGGGTTGCGAAATTAATGATTAGATAAACCCGACCATGCGGGGACTCTAGCTAGGTGTTCGGTCGGCTGAACGCATTGTCTGCTTAAATTTTGAAGTTAATGACCAGATAAATCTCCAATGACCATGCGAGGACTCCGATTGGGTGTTGGTGCAGCTTACGCCCACGTATTGTCTGGAGGGTTCTTGGGGTGTGGTCAAATAAACCTCCCGTGACTCCAATTGGGTGTTCAAGCCTAGTTGCACATGTCTAGCCTAATCTCATAAGGTCCTGAAATTAATAATTGGGTAAACCTCCAATGACCATGCGAGGACTCTAAGCCCCAGGTGTTAGGTCGGCTTGCGTATCATAGTCTAGCGAGAGCGCACGGGTCGCGAACATATGAGCCTCCAATGGCCTCTATGAGGACTCAATATATTAAGATTTATTCTCTATTCCATTGTACTTTGTAATCATTATCATATTTATAGTAAAACTTTCTCTCTTCCCCATGTTTTTTTCTCAGTAATCACGGAACTTAGTGATGAAAAAGAAATTAATACAAGGTTCAAAATCTTAAACATATTAATTACAACACAATAATTAAGAGGTTATAAGCTGCATACTCCATAAAAAATCACAAATTGGATTTCTCAAACTAATCCTATAGATCTATGATGATCATCTTTGAAGGGGTTGGGATGTTTGTGAGTGTTAGCCATGGAAATGCTTAGCGGAAAATCAGAATTATTTAGTGGAAATCAAATTGTTTGACACCGATACCAAACTTGCGATCTAGTCTTGGAGTCGACATGATCTTATGTTCGTGTCGAGCCCATTACTAGAAAGCAGTCTTATCGATCTCGTGCCATGTCGTGCATAGACGTAGTGACTTGAGCTGTTGTTTTTTTGGCGTTTTTCTTTGAAGTTATTGCCAGCACTCGGCAGTAATGTCAGTTTATATTTTAGCCTTTTAATGATTTATTATTGAATTTTTTTAACTTTTTGCTAAATAGAAAAAAGATAAAATATTTATTTAGCTTTTTGGCTTTTATCTTAATGTTTTTTTCTATTAAGAAAAAAACTCTATATTATAATATAAGAAAATCATATTTTTTATGATCAAATTCAAACTCTCATGATTAATTTCATGCTAATTAAATAAAAGCATATATATTTTAAATTTTATTATTTCAAAATTTAGATAAAAGTTAAAAGATTGTTTTTTTTTACTTAATCTTATTAAGCACTATTCAAAACAAAGTTCTATTCAAATACTCTTATTCTGTGAATGTTGTTGATATACAAGAAGATTGACACTTTGCTCATAACAATCATATCATGGTAAGGAGAAGATAGCAGGGTAAGTTTCTATTGTCTTATCTAGATTAGTTTTTCTTAACACCATAACGATGCTTTTATTTTTCATTTTTTTTTGAAGAGAAAAATAATTTCTTTGTTTCAAACTATCAATATATCGATATAAATATTGAATCAAAATCACTAAAAACCACAAATGATAAAACAACATCCAAGTTAATAGCATAATGAAGCGGCTCAAAGCGCTGCATCGTTTGATGGTTGGTGCGTTATTATTCTTATTGTATTAAAATCTTGTAATGGGTTACGCGGTATATTGTAATCGCGATTGGGTGTGTATACATGATCGTATATCTTTCTTGTCTGAATCACGTCAAGCATGAATAAGCGTTCTGGCTGAAGATGAAAACAAATGACCGTCTTAAAAACAGCCTTGTGTGTCATGCGCCAAGATGTGACAATACTTGCTTGTAGTACTTGAGGCGACAACTAAATCAAGAAAAAACAAACAAACCTAGATTTGTGTGGAATAACCACTTTATAAAAAAAGAAAAAGATAAAAATATGTATAGATCGGTGATTTAAGCCAAAATAGTAAAAGAAAAATCATGTATTGCTTAAGAGAAGAAATTTAACGAGAGAAAGAAAATGGGATTTAGGGTTTAAAAGGTCCGTTTAAAAAAAGGATGCATTAGTTAGTAAAGAATTGCACTTCCACAACATGAAACTAAACTACATTTATCTAGATCATTACAATTAAATAGATTCTGGATGATTGAGCTTGTACAACCAAGTTGTTCTTCAAATGTTATAAAATAAAAATAAGATATCACCACTAATGAATACAGACACATAGAACAGTGATTAATATACTACCCAAGTCTCAGAATGGAAGAACTCAACCATGGATGGTCTGAAGATTACTTGGCATTTACCTTAATGTTAAGCTACTTTAAATGTAAAATGTTGCTAGTGTTTCTCTGTCATCAGCATTGAAGAACCCTTAGGCTCCGTTTGGAATCCAAAAAGTCCGAAAAGTACTAAAGAAAAAAAATAGTGAGGAAAAGTGGAAGGAAAAAATTTATGGAGGAAAATATAAAAGCAATCCACAAAACATCAAATTAATTACATGGTTTATTGACTTTATTTTATTTTATTTGTTTATCTACTATTATATAAGAATGAAATTTAAAAATATGTAAAATTTTTGAAGAATCTTGATTATATTTTATTTTCATTTATATTTTCGCCGTGGAATAAAAGCATTGAGAAAATCATTTTTCTTTATCATTTTTTTTCCTTTCCCTAGTATTTAAGAAGGAGCTACCATCCAAGCAAGGCCTGCATAATGAAGTAGGTTAAAATAACTAATGAAGAGCATTAAAGGAATGGGAATAAAAAATCATTATCATTCTCATTCATAACTATGTTTGGATTGTTCTAAACAAGGGAATGGGAATGGGAATAAAAAATCCATTCTCATCAAAATCAAATCTCAATCCTCATTACAAGTTTTTTAATTCCTATATCCTCAATGATCTTATGATACACCTCCATTCCTGTCTTATTTCCATTCCTATCCTGATATTCAATTAAACACATTGTTTAAGCTTGCAGAGAATGGATCAACAATGCTTAATGGTGAAAACAAATTTCTATCAGCAATCTAAATGGGAAAACATTGACACAATAATCTCAGGCACCCACCAAGAGAATTCATCTAAATCGTACTGTCAGAAAGTGTAATTCAGCTTCATCACTAGACAGATCAGTGGAGAGAAAGGACATGAATCATCTATGACACGGAAAGTATAATTCACAAATCAATGGAGAGAAAGGGCATAAATCAATGGAGAAAGGGTATAAATCATCTATTCCATTTTCCACAAATCCACAAATAAGGATCATCTTCAAAACCCCAGATGAGATCACAACAAAGAAACCATAAGATATAATACCATACAGACGAGCAGACAACATTATCATCATCATCATTATCAGTAGCAAATACAACAAACCCACAAACTGGAAACCCCAAAACAAGAACTACGATCAAGACCCAATATACAAATGCATCCCTAAAACCCAAGAAGAACAAACAAACGAGAGCGAAAAAGAGGAGAGTATGGACCATTATGCTGGCCCCACTGGTCCGCAAATTGCCGAAATCGACGCAGCGGCTAGAGCCCGGCAACTGAAACAGCAAGCCGGGAGACAACAGCACGAACAGCACCACAGAGACGAAAATTGGGCCCCAATCTGAAGCCATTTCTCTCAATTCTTTCCCCCTCCTCTCCCCCACCAATTGCTTCAAATGGGACTGTGTGGAGAGGATTTTACGAACGCTATGAATATATATATTTGGGGAGGGGAGGGGAGTGGGGAAGTGAAGAAGAAGGGGATAATGGGGGGTGGTGGGGTCGGAAGTGAGGATCAAGTCACTGAGATTCACAATCATAAATCCCATTGCCCAAACCCCTGCACCACCCCATGTGATGGAGTGATTCTGTTGGTGTAATCGAAAAAGCATGGTTGGAAATTTGGAATCCCCTTGCTCGGATCGGGTAGTACGATCCAACTGTTTCCCCCTGATTGTGTCAGGTCGGGCTCTCCAATGGTTCATTCCATATTTGATGTCGGCGGCGTTGGCATTGGAATTAGGGTGTAAACGTATTTGGAGTTGAGTTAGCGATTCTGGGTTAAGCGGGTATGAGTGAAAAGCAATATAGCGAGCAGCCGGTTATTAACGTGTTAAACGAGGTTATTTCGTTGCGGCCCGTTGGGTGCCGTCGAGCCGTTTAATCGGCGATTAATCGTGTCGGTTAATCGTGTCGCGTTAGACAGTGGCCTGAAGAGTAGCGATAGGTAGGTAAAGCGATAGTAGGAAAGCGATTAAGCGAATAGCGGGTTATAAGCGGGTTGGCATGTCTGCCCGAACACGGCCGTTGTGCGCGTGTTAAGCGGGTTGACGGGTTATCATCCGGCCGTTCGTCTTCACGGTGTTGTCGGTTAATCGTGTCGGTTAATCGTGTTGCATTGAATTTTGACATGCCTAATTGGAATATTTGGTTAAGCGGGCTGAGGTAGAAATTTTGCTCAGCCATAGGGGAAATGGTGGATTGAGTTATAGGCTTGTTGGTTGGGCAATAAGTCGGGTCAGGTCGGACCGCGCTTTGCACTCTTTGTCCCACAGGGCTTATTCCATGTAGGCTTGGCCCGTAGAAGCGACGATAGGATGGGTGGAATGAGCCAGACTGACAAGTAGCATTAAAAAGTTGGGTTGGTTAAAGGGTTAAGGGTCGGGTTTGGTTTATGTTTTAAAGTGATGGCGAGGAATAGTTTTTGAGAAATATGAATAACGTCGTTTTTAGTTTTATTTAAAATTTTCTTGTTATTGGAATTTAATGTTTTATGTGTTCTCTATATTTTTCAGAAAAAAAAAAAAAAAAAAACTATGAACCAAAGGCATTTTTTATTTGTATTGTAGCATTTTTTAAAACAGAACGTCTTTCAAAAATAGTAATTAAACAGACCCTAAAATTTTAGTGTGGCCTAAGCTTAGCTCGAATTAGAACCAAGAACTTTGGAGCCCAGCTTTGCCCGTTTACAGGAGTAGACCCATGCTATTAGTGTTAAGTGGGCCAATGGGACTATTGGGCCTTAATTGTTTAGGGTTGGGCCTGATCCAGTACAGGTTCTGAACAGTTGACATGACGAAAAATGTGTTCTTTCTTAAAGGTATTTATAGTACAACTCTTCGTTGAAAATCATTGCTACTTGTATAGAAAAAAAAAAGGACGATACTTGTTTGGTTCCGATTTTTTAAAACATAGAGAATATGATTGAGCTTCAAGCCCAATCAAAAAGACCCGATCGATAGAAATACGTGTGAAGCGATCTGAGGTTCGAGCAGTTGACATCACGAAAATGTGTTGCTTTTCTTCCAAAGGTATTTCTCTTCAACTCTTCGTCGAAAATGCATCTTTACTTGTATAGAAAAAAAAGAGACGATCGCGTTTGGTTCCGATTTTTAAAATATAGAGAATATGATTGAAGAGCAATCCGTCAAAAGCCAGTCGATAGGTAAGGCACTCTTAAGCAATTTAATGTTTATATCTTTTTTAGAGCAAAAAAAATTATGTCTTTAGCGTGTTTATACATTTTTCTTGAAATAGTTTTTAAAAATTACAACCAAAAGTCCTTAATTTATGATTTTCTTCAATTGGAACAAATGTACCATTCCTTGCATAAATCATAAGTAAAAAATATTATGAACAACATTAAAAAAAAAAAAACTAAACAAAGAGGTTATATTTACATATGTACAATTAAAAAAAATAAAAATAAAAACAGAAACTATTTCAAATTTAACTATATATATATATATATATATATATATATATATATACTATATATATATATATATATATATATATATATATATATATATATATAATGGAGACAGATATAGACAATGGAATGCCCAAAACTCAGTTCAAAATTCAAATACATTCCAGAGAAAGATAGACCCATCTAGGACATACAAATAAAATATGTTAAATTGACTAATTATGATATTTAGGCATGCCAACAACTTGTGAATGGACTTAGGAAAAAGTCAAGCAAAGCATGATTCTTCATCTTTTGTATTATAGTGGAAATGGAAATGATAAGATTATGCAGGAGTCAACTGACCAAAGTTACAAATATATGGCTTATGGAGAAAAAGGAAGCCACAAAACTTTGACCATATCCACTAACCAATACTACCCAAGAAAATTAAAATTAAACAAAAAAAACAAAACAAAATCAAAAGATGTAGATGAGATGATTTTGGTATCTTCTAATTTAATTAAAAGTTTCAATTCGAGTTTGGAAATACGGTTGTATTTAGATGGTAGGGTTTATCGAATTTCAAGTATTAAAATCGAAACTTGAATAAAGATTAGTTTTTATATGATATGGTTTAAAAAGCATGTATTTCGTTTATCTGTACTTGCAGCCGTTCAAACAACCGTGACTGTGAAAAGGAAAAGAAAAATAAGGATAAAAATAATATTTTGTGGCATTTGAATAATGCCCACTTGTTCAAAGATGTTTTATTTTAAAAATTTAGGTGGGCACGTTAAAAGCATGGGCTATTTTCTAATATTTTCTAAGAATATGAGTGTTGAAATGTAGTTAGTTTGTTGAGTCGGTCTAGTCTTCACCTGTCATTTGTCAAAAGTAGGCTTTGTGTTAAAGAAGGACAAAGTTGTGGGTTTTCAATAATATTATACTTAGGTACTGTTTTTTTTTTTTTTTGGATCTTTTGCTTTTTAGCATTCATAGCCTATTTGTTATTTAATCCATTTTCATGATTTATTGTTGAAGTTTTGAAATTTTTGTTGAATATAAAAGGCCAAAATATTTGGATTTTTTATTTTTTAATTATTTTTTAATGTTTTTCCATTAAGAAAAAAACTAGATGTTCAAGTAAGAGAAAATCATGTATTTTATGACCCAATTGAAACTCTCTTGATTAGTTTCATACTAATTAAATAAAAGCATATGTATTTTTATATTTTTATTTTCTCATAATTTAGATAAAAATTAAAATATTGATTTTATTTAGAAAAACAACAGCTGAATCTTAATCATGTGCTTGCCCATTGAAAACAAAGTTCTATTTAATTGATATAGTAAAAAATAAATATCACCTTAGACACACATTTATCTAGCTTAGCTACTCTCTCCATGCCCATGACAATGAATATAATAATAATAATTATTAAAAGATTTGTAATTTTAGGCATAAGGTATAATTCATGTTGTTGGTCTACACAAATTTACAGTCAAACTTATTTTCATTGCTTTTTTTTTTTACTTATATTTACTTTTGCATATGATGTTGTAGTACCACATTCTTATCTCCCGTTTGTCTAATGAGTCCTTTATTACTTGAGTCAAACTTCGAGGGTAACTTATTAGCGATTAACTTAAACTCACAAAAGTATAATAAATTTGTATCATGTTAATGTTTTTTAATATTATTATTATTATGGATGCATTAGTATTTCAAAGAGTTATGAAAATACTAAATGTAGATGTCTATTAGTATTATCGAGAAGTACTAAATATAGATATAAATTCTCATTATTATGATGCATGAAATATTTCCCTTTCATATGTCTATATAGATGGGACGATATTATATTTGAGTATGAAAAATGAAATAAGATTGAAGAAAAGTTGAGTTTCTCTCTTTATTCTCTCAACTCATATTGTTATACATTACTTTATAGTAGTTAGTGAATTATAGTAAAACTTTATACTGCTATTTTTTAAATTATATATTAGTCATACACTTCTATATATTTTGTATTTTTAATATATAGTCACAACAAGTCGGCCCAGCATGCTTTTGATCGTAGATCGGCGATATGATATGAAAAAAATAAAGGGAAAAGCTCATGCTCAGTGTGAAATAAACTATTTTATTGAAAAATAAAACTTATAATCGAGAAAGAACAATGGAATAAGTGATTACAGGTTAAGAATGACAAAAAAATACCTCTAATTTTTAATGAATAAGGGTCCAAAAGTGTAATCAATTTGTATCATGTTAGTGAATTATATCAAACTTTATCATTGCTATTTTTAAACTATATCTTAGTCCTTTTTCTTTATATTTTGTATTTTTAATATATATATATATATATTATTAAATTTAATTGATGTCATCCATGGGAAGGAAAATCTAAATCTGATCAATCAAACAATAATCTTAGTAAATATAATAGAATTAAGTCATACAAATAAACAGACAAATTTATTGGAATACAGATAAATAACCATAATTGATGACAAAATAAGAGAATTTCTAACATAGTTTTATACTTTTTTATTTCACTATAATTCTAAAGCCCTTGTGCACTTGTCCATGACCAAATAAAAGTACTTTTAAGAAATTATGTGACAAGTTGATGCAAAAGCCAAAAAGCATATCAAACAAAAATCCTATCATCCCCTAACTTCAGAAATTAGACTCCGGTTCGTTTAAAGGCGTGAAGTGAAGTTAACGATAGTCGTTGGTTAAGTCTCTTGTCGTTGAAAATTTACTTACTTGGCGATACCGTATTGCTTATTCTCGTGGGATTAATTGAAGATCTTGTAGCTAAGAGGCCCAGAAGAAAAATCTTTTGAAGTCTAACAGCTTGAGAGTAGTTCGATTGGTTTAAGGCATTAAAATGAGATTACCCGATAATCATTGGTTCGAGTCCTCTCAAAGTCATTGAAAATTTGACTCGACTGTTAACGTTAGATTATCGTGGGATTAATTGAGATGCACATAATACCAAAGGAAAAATGCTTTTGAAATTCTAACAACTAGTAGGTAACAAAAGCCAAAAGCATATAAAACAAACTCAATTTGTGTAAGGCATTAGAGTGAGATAACCTAAATCACTGGTTCAAGTCCTCTTAGGACCATTGAAAATTTTACTCGACTATTAACTTTAAAGTCTTATGGGATTAATCGAAATATACATAAACTGATCTAGACATTCACGGTTATCATAAATAAAATAAAAAAAGCCTATCATATCTCTGAGGATCGTTTTAAGCTGACGGCTTTCGTTTGGATGCAACTCACCTTCATTCCACTTCCACTCAGAATTCAAACCCCACAATTACCACATGGTTAAAATCAAAAGCCACAAGCACTTCAAATTATTCATGACAAGCACTTATATGTTGAGGTAGACAAAATGGACTCTCCCACCACCATGGAATTCTCCATTTTGTCATCACAGACAAAAAGAAAAAAAAAACACATGATGTGTGTGTTTCTATGGTAATTAGAGCATATGATATCATATATTTATTTTTTCATTATTTATTACCAGTTTTTGTGTCTGATTTTGAGCGTCAGTGCAATGAGCGCAGGGAGACCGAGGCGGCCGCGATGAGTGTGTCGGCCGCTTTCTCGCATGATTAAGTCGGCTGATATGGAGATGAAGAAGAAAGAGGTTGAGATAGTTAGATTGCGTCGGCACTTACATGGGGGATCTTGATTTATAGGAGTTCGATTAAATCTGCGATAACTATTTGTGAATAATATATGTTTTTCGCGGCCAGGGATTATCGCTTTTATGGGATAAGATGTTTTTCCTTATCGAGGATTATGTTTCAAGGATAATATACATTTTCAGCATTAAGATAATGCCCACGAATAAATTATTTAGAAATTAGGAAATTCGTGGATAAATACATTTGCGTATTTTTAACCATGAATTCGTATGGTCGAGATGGTCGGTGGGGTCTCGGGACCCCGGCGGAGACGGGTGTAAAAATGCCCGCGCCAGTCGGTTTAGTGTGATTTTATCTGATGGGTGTCTTTGGGGCGGCCGCGAGGCGGGCGAGCGGTGGGCGCACCTGGGCGTCGGCTGTGTGAGCAAGCTGATCTTGGCCTCAAGTAGTAAATATACGCACTCGTGAGAGGACAAATTTATGTGAGATAATGGGGAAGATGGTATGTAGATGAATGAAGGTGACATGTTTTTTTACCACTAAAGAATGTATAATATGAATAAGTATTTAATCGTTTTATTTAAAAAAAAAAAATCAAATTTTTTGATTTTATCTAAAATTGAAACAATATATTTTAAAAAATAAAATTATATATATGTTTTATTTAATTAATATAAAACAAGCTCGTAAGATTTTCGATTGGATAATATCAAATTTATTTAATAAAAAAACATTAAGAAACAAAAAATTAAAAAAGCAAATATTTAGTTTTATTGATAATAATCTAATAAAAGTTAAAAAAACAAATAAATCGCAAGCCGAAAGCTATTTAACTTTCAATAAAAAGCCAAAAGACAAACGATACTATAAGTTTTTTTCTTTTTTTCATTTGTGGATGAGATTTAACTCAAGCTTAGCTAGAATGATGAAAGCTATGGTTGTGGGTTTGTATAAACAAATATATGTTGACCATGTACATTTATTTAAAGCCCGTCATTTTATAGAAGATGTTTGTGGATTTTATAAGATCCTATGTATTTGATATTTTGTCCTGGTACTTTGTAGGAGTTTGAAGGCTGGTGGGTCCAAACGATGGGGATTGGATCACTAGGCCGAGGTAACGTGTCAAGGACAAGATAGTTTGTACCATATGAGTATAAAATATCTTTATAACTAGATTCGTCTAATTTTATGTTTGTTTGATTGAGCTGGTAGCTGATAGGCTGATAGCAATCTTGGGTCTCAATATTATTTAGTAGATAGTTGTTCTAAGTATTTAATTAAGATTAATTTCTTATGTAGATATGATATAAAATATAAAAAAATACTTATATATATAAAACAAAGAGACAAAAAAATGAAATTATAAAAATTTATAATATATAAGGAAAAAAAAAATAGAAGATGAGAGAAACGTTAAGAGTTATCAGATGAACATTCTTTTTTGTATGATAGGAAAGAATAATAAAAGGAAAATTTGATATTTTAATAAAAGTGGATCGGAATAAGTTGCTATCTATATCTTTATCTTTTTCTAATTAGAAATTGTTTAGCCCTAATCAACTATCCGTATTTGATTATGAGTCTTTATGTAGTAACCTATAAGAATTGATCGAGGATAAATAAATTATCAACTCAATCAAACACCTCCTATATTATTTTTATATTAAACCCTCTTTATTTAATTTTTTATCTTATAACATCTGCTGCAAATTAAAAACATATATAAAATTTTAAAAATATTTTAAGTCATATATAAAAATTTTTTTAATTCAGCATTTAGTAAATATTTGTGAAACGTTAAACGTTTATCATGGAGATTAAGTATAATAAGCATATACGACCTTATTTTTATTTTTTATTTTGCAAATGTTTAACCAAAAAAACATCTTTAAAAATAAAATAAAAAAATAAAAGTTAAAAGTCTTAGGATAATAAGATATGAAAGGAAGTGGTGGATGAGTTAAAGTGTATTTAGTCTTCTTTTTTTTTTTCTTACCATGGGTAAAGGTAAACTAGACCAGATTGATGTTGATTGAAGCTAAAAATTGTGCCTTTGGGAATGGAGGAAAAAGTAAGTCCAATAATTAAGTTTATTTCATATGGCAGATGGACTTATTAAATACATTCGTCTCTATCTATGTGTGCCTTTCCATTTTATAATGTATTTGTCTTTTTCTAGTGTGATAAATAGTCTTTAATCTTCTTTCTCTTCTTCAGCATCTTTTTCTTTTAGTCGTCTGAAAAAATAGTAAAATA